>JAZGTI010011506.1:0-16566 GCA_036877585.1 Botia kubotai
TGTGTGACTAGAAAATGTTAGACCATAAATACTGATACATTGACAATGGCTGTAACTGAATTTGAATATAATTCAACAAAATGGCTGTGTTAAGTATTTCAGCTTGTGTGATGTCTGTTGTTTAACTTTGTTTCTTCATCTTCGTCCAGAAGGACCCTCCTCCCCCATACGACTCTGTGGAACCACAGCCCCCTCTCATGACCTATGAGCAGGCCATGCGTGAGAGAAACTATGGCCTCACACATAAAACTGTGCCGTACTACGTTGCAAAGGATCCAGCACAAGTAGCAGCCGTCATTGTTGCACAGCAAGCAGTCTGTAAGTACTGAATCTCTTCAAGCTAACAGCATGAAATTGTGCTTACACAGTGATCATAATGGCAAAGTATTTTCCTATACATTGAATATATGTGAGGGAACATATTTGAACTTATTTCAAAATTAAACAAAACAAACAAAACAACCTTGATCATTTTAAGACACACAGTCATAAGGGTCTATGCAGGAGTTTTCTTTGTCATTAAATTTCTTGTTGTATGGTTTTCTTGTTGCATGGCAACAAAATGGTTTTGTGAATGTAGTCTCTCTCTCTTAGCCTCCTCACAGGGACAGTTACAAAACCAAGACATTTTTGAGTACCTTTAATAATCATTGAAGATATAAAGACAAGATATTGACTTTATGAATTACATTCATATTTGCTCTTGTTCCATTAGCGCATCCAAGGAGCAACAGGCAGGGATCTTGCAGACAATTGTCAAAGTGGTTTAGTGGATTTGCATTAATGGCACTGATTCTCATTGTATTGGGCATCTGGCTTGGAGGTAAAAGAACTTCTGTAGAGAATGTGAATGTATCATTTAAACTGGTATAACAGGACACATCGCTAACATCTTGTGTGTAAACTCCAATCTCACTCACAGTGCGATATGGATCCATGTCCGCCTTAGACAGTGAGTGCAGTGGGAAAGAATGTGATGATGATCACAAGAATTACATGAACATCACAGTGCCCCAGACCTGCTCTAACTCCACCGTACAATGTGATGGAATCCAAGACTGCCAACAGGCCAACGATGAGACCAACTGCGGTGAGCGTTTACACATGCTCAAACACACAGCATCTGAGAGTCAGATGGAAGTAGTATAATTAATTTATTTAGGCCACATTGACACTCAGTGATTGTTTGGCTGACTGTGGCATTGGCTTTAAAGTAAACAGGAAGGATGACATGTTATGATAGGAAAACTAGAAAAAAGAATAAATGTAATAAGCATTTACACAGAAAGCCAGGATGATGTTTTAAAGTTTCTTGCCACATTTAATGGTTCCTTTTCTATGTTATCAGTGCGATTCAGTGAAGGTGGAGTTTTGCAGGTCAGAACTGCTCAGGACGAACGATTCCTCCCCGTGTGTTATGAAGGCTTGGATAAAAGTTACGCTGATCAGATCTGTGCCCAGCTGGGATTCAGAAGGTGAACACCTTTATAGCTGATTTAAAAGTGCTCTCTACCCAAAAGGCTCTGTTGCTTTTCTTTTGTATTTAAAGACTTTCCTGAGCTGGAGGTTTCTTTATTTTTAAAGCCGGTGAAGGTTGCTTTTTATTTTTTATTACATTTCTTTATTTACCGACATCAGTAAACATGCACAAACGAATGACTCAAGCTTGAAATTTTCCACCAGATCTGACCCGACACTATATATAATATATATATATATATATATATATATATAAAAATCGTTACTACAGACGTAGCATATAAATCAAACACTGATTTTAATGTACTTTCTCAGTAGTAAAAGCTGTATAAAATAACTTTAACATGGTGTAGCTTTAATCATAAATGGAAAGACTGAACAAACACATTAATCAAGGATTTGTAGGTAGCTGATACTTTGTTTCTTGTTCCTAGTTCCTATGTATCAAGTTCAGTATACAGCAAGGCTTCTGAAGGCCTTACTTTAGGACCAAGATCAGACAAACTTATACAGGGTCTGGTCAATGTCAGGTAAGATAGCAATGGATTATTGGCAGTAAAGAATATTGTTGAAGAGCAATAAAACTGTATTGTCAATATGAAATTATCTTCAAATTTTAATTATAATACCCTGTATTGTAACATTTGTAACCTTTAACCGTTTCTGTTTAGCTCGACTTGTCCAAATGAGAGAGCAGCTTCACTTGAGTGCACTGGTAGGAGAAGCAGTTCATTTCCCATTTAGCCTTATCTAAATTTATGTTATACAAACAAAGTTTTACAAAAGTAGGTATGACACCTTAAAACCTAAATACTAAGGATTTATTAATAATGCAAGGTAAAGTATGAACCGTGTAATACGTGGAACAAAAGAACCAGGGAATACACTTACCCAAGGTTTAAAATTGCAGTGGATTAACAATGTAGTGTGAAATGTTTCATTGTTACACTTCACAATGTGTGACATTATTTATGGGTAATGAGCTGATGAGATAAAATGTGTAATTGAATGACTAACTATACTGAAGTACACACACAAGAAAGTACACACACAAGAAAAAAACTCAAAATGTTGTTTTCTTTTAGATTGTGGCAAACAGCGTGTTGACTCCAGGATTATAGGGGGCAGTGTCTCTAATGTTGGTCAGTGGCCTTGGCAGGTTAGCCTGCATTACAACAGAGGACATGTTTGTGGTGGATCACTCATCTCTCCAGACTTTGTGCTGTCAGCTGCTCATTGCTTCCAGAAGTTTGTATTCACTCATTTATCACAAATTTGCATTGATTTATGATACAGATATTTAAAGTGTATACAGTGCATTTATAGTGTATATTTTCCAGTATATACAGCGCCCTAGGAATTGATCCTGTAACATTAACATAACGCCATGTTCTACCAGTTAAACTGGTACAGGAACTAAAAGATTAATTGACAGTTGCTTATTATGGCTACAGTGAGATTTGTAGCAGGTGTGAAAGCAACATTGATCTTTTGTTTGTCATCACAACTTTGATGAAACAATGGAAAGCTGTGATGTAACCATGATGTTTTGTTTTTTTAATCACAGCAAAAAGATAAAAGCTGGAAGCTGGCATGTATATGCTGGGGCCATTTCGCAGAATTCCCTCCCGACTGCCTACCTTGTGAAGAAGATTATACTGCATGAGAATTACAGTCATGACAGTGATAACTATGACATTGTCTTGCTGAAACTCACCAGTCCTGTAGAATTCTCCAGTGAGTTTACACCCTTGGTGTTGTTATGGATGACACATTGATTAAATGTCCCTCTGTTGTTAATGTGTTCTTTTTATCTAAATGGAACGTGCATGTATTTGTACTCATGTAAAATGTGGACACACTAGTTTATGATTTCACGTTTCCATCCAGATACTGTGCAGCCAGTTTGCCTTCCTTCCTTTGACCAGAACTTCTCTGAAAATCAAGAGTGCTGGACATCTGGCTTTGGGGCAACAACAGAGGGGGCAGGTACAGCGATTATTATTTTATTAGAGAATGTCCAGATAATTCTTTTCTTTTAATTTTGGAATGAAATGTCACTTCAAAATGTTCTTTATAAAATTAAGCCCAATACAGTTTGAAGTTTCCTGACTGTATCTTAGAAGTTTATTCATGCCTTGTTTAAAGCTGAAAAGCTGACCTTTGACTGTTTTTCTTCCATCAGCTTCCTCTACAAATCTTATGGGTGTAAAAGTGAATATTATTGACACACACATGTGCAACAGCAGCCAGGTATACAATGGGGTCATCTCCAACAACATGATATGTGCTGGTGATCTAAATGGAGGCCGGGACTCTTGCCAGGTGGGTTGACTTTAGCCTGTCATTGTGTTCGTCATGCTAACCAACTGAGTGCCCTTATGCAAACTGCATTATTCAGTGGTCTGGTCTGACCAAATATTTCTTTTTTTCTTGACACTGATTTATTCTGTTGTCCCGGCAAATGCTGTATGTTATAGCTCACAGTACTACATGCTGTTTGGCCATATGTTACTGGCAAAAATGTTCATCCTCACAGATTCCCATGGTGATGTTCCAATCACCTGAAGTGAAGTGTCCTGTGAAGTCCACTTCATTTGGCCATCTTGAGCGAGATTACAATTTATTGAGAGCATTTAAACTCAGTTTCAAGGACACTACAGATGACATAGGGAACAAGTGTACACTGATATATCAATTCACAGGAGGTGGGATATATCACTTTACAGGACAGGAAAATTTAACCATTGGTTATTGTGCACCACTGTATTATTTCACAGACTTTCCCTGCTGAGTGTAGAAGAAGCAGTGAACACTGCGTAGGGACCCTACGCAGTTTGGAACGTATTAATCACTTGTGAAAACATGGTGTGATTTACTTTAAAAAACAGTTACCTTTATAAATTACAAATGATAAATTACAAAATATAAAAAGTAAATAGAATGTAATTGAAGGTAGGGTAGACAATTTTGCAGAGGCTAGCAATAGCAAACTAGCTTTTAAAGCATAAGATTCCATCCTCCTTACAGAGTGCCATCCAAAGCCATGCCTCCCCTAACTTATGAAAGTGTACATAGTTTGACAGGCAAGCAGGATAACCTATCATTGCATTTGGACTGAACGCAATGATTAGACAGTTATTTAATGGTCCTGTGCCTTCCACAGAAGATATACATTTATATAAATATACTTTTATATATATATACCACTTTTTTGGTGATTGCTGTCAGGGAGTGAAGAGACTTTTAACCATCATAACAAAAAATGCTTTTAGAAAGAAAATCATCTACCCTGCTTTTTTAAAAATCTTATTCAAATAAAGTGTTTGCCATAAAAACAACTTTTAAAATAAAGGATCTTTAAGGGGAAAAGTTTTCCAGACCAGGTTCACAATCATTGTTAACAGTAATAATTGATTTTAATTTGAATGAATACAGTAAAATGTTTAAATTAATATTTTAAAGTTACTATGTGAAATGTGTCATAGTTTACAATCATTTGATCCATTTGCTTTCTTGTTGTCCCTGTCTCTGTTCTCAGGGGGACAGTGGAGGTCCACTGGTGTGCAAGGCACAGAATGAACGCTGGTATCTGGCAGGCATTACAAGTTGGGGAGCAGGCTGTGGACAACAATTTAGACCAGGAGTATATAGCAGAGTGACCAGCCTGCTACCCTGGATCTACAGCAAGATGCAGGTTAGCCTGACATGAGCATAGTGCCACTCCTTATAGTATATACACAGGTCATGAATTGTATGTCATTTATTATATTGTTTCTTTAAAGACTGTTAAAGATATAGTGTCTTCTCACTTAACCTTTCTTGATATTGTGTTATTTTATTAGCTAGAAAAGCCCTGATGCCTCTGCTGCATGATGTGTCCATTCCTGAGGTTTTACGCAATGACAGCGGACACACAGAAGTACATACTTAAAGATATGAGGTGGATTGAACATGAAGGACATACTAATGCACTTTAACATGGGACAGTGTTGCAATACAGACGTCATTTGATGATGCTGGTCCCAAATTCTGCTCAAAATATATCAAAAACAAACAAGCTGGGAGGGTAAAGCAGTGACAGCTCTGTGGCTCTCTGTTGTGACTCTTTATTCCATAATCTACCTTTACTTTGCATTTATACTGGAATTTGCGGAATCTGGGCCTTTGCTGCCTCTTTATATGAACAGGATACTTGCACTGATTCTTACAGCAAAATGTGCTGAGAGTATTGTTTGTGAATTTCCTGCACTCTTTTATGAATCTGTATTTAATAACCAAAACGGTGTTCTTTTTATAACTGGTGTCTATAAGATAAAATGGGGGGATTTGAATTTAGTAGTATTGTACTTTAGTAGTGTACATAAATACATCGATCTTTCCATGTTGTTTCCTTACAAATCATGTCAAAAGAAGATACAGATTGCTTTTTATTTATTTTGATTTTGTATGTTGGTTTTTGAACAACCAGTTAAAAAGTATATAAATGATGAGAATAGAATGTCATTTCTTAAACTCTATAAAAAGCTGTTGGGAAAACAAGTGAATACAAATTGGCTAACACTGGCATTAAAGCAACATTCATATTGTGCCAAATTGTCTCGTTATCAACTGTCTATTCTTGGCCAGTACAGTGAAAATGTTTTTTTTCTTGTTAGCAACCCACATTGATACAATTGGTTATCTGGTTCTCTATTCAAAGCGAATAGACCTGTATCCCTACATTGAAAACCTGTGAATACTTTGGCAGGCAACTGGATGAATATATGCAAAACAGAAAAAATGCAAAACCTTTATATTTTTGTTTTTAAAAAATAAAACATATATATATACTCTTTACACAAGTATTCTAGAAGTGATGCATATACATGTTTATTATAACCAATCACACAAAACACGCAACCATCACGACCGGTGCCTCATTGCGTGCGTGGCGGGGCGGGGACCTATAGAGCGCAAGAAGAGAAGGGCGCGCGCAACAAGGGAAGGGGGGGATACTTGGACAAGCCAGCAGTCAATATTTTTATAGCAGAAAAAGAGGAGGTAAACCTTGCTGACAGGCATACAACATACAACTCTTCATGCTCGTCGGATTTGGTCCATGCGTAACTTTTCATTACATTTCCAAACGCCAAACAAATATTCCTCATAACAGATACAAGACTGAGGAGCTTACAGTCGCGCGGATTTGGTCAATAGAAAACAGCGTTTGCCCCATTGCGTTTTACAAGTACCCTTAAGAAGACGAGACAAGGTAGAGTATAAAGCCACTTCTTATGCTTAACTAACCTAACTATGGCGTGTGCTGTTATTCTACAGTCTTTGCTTGTTGTATACCTTTTTTCATCTTTTCTTTACAATAAAAGCAGTTTTGGACTTTGGACTAGCATTAAGACTAGCTTTAACTCCTATGACATCACCATTTATCATTTCACATAGCGAGTAGCTATATGTAAACAAGTCGGTACGGGTTGTGTAAATGACAGCAATATATATTAAGAATATCTTTAAATATATTAAATTTGAATATATTTAATATTATATGTTATATACGCACAACAAAGTTCACATCAGTTCAGAGTCTTAAAATTACAATACGATTGTCCATATAATTATATATTTTTTTACGGATATCTAACCAACGGTATGAATGTGGACACACGAATTGAAAATGATACAGTGTGATTGTTCTTGTTTCAGGAGGGTGTGTCCGAATCGCTTTATGCGTTAAGTGCACGGGCACGTTATTAAAGCTTTAATGCCACATGCATGGCCTAAAATGCATCAATTATGTTATATTTCACAGTGGAATGGCAAGTGTAGCATCAGCGTAAGTGGGTACATAAAACGAAAAAGAAAGTGGCTGTGCAACGAGATGCATTAGGCTGAATGATGGCACGGGCGGATTAGAGTTTAATGAGAAGAAAATGTATTAGCGCTTGACAAAAAGTGTGAGGAAATTAGCTTTTAGAGTGCATGCTCAAAGAAGGCTTCCACAGGTTGGGAGGGGTGCGGTGATAACCACGACCGATCTTTGCGCGCACAACAGGTCCACGTAATCTTAAATAGACTGATGATTGACACACTATGTCTATAAACGATATGATTTGTTATACTTCATTATTATACTTATACATCAGATATTCTTCCCTTTTGCCAAACAATTCCATTAATTTCAGTTACTAGGCTAACGTCACTATCTCTTACAAAACTACAGCCAGCTTTATGTACTAATAATCGTAATCACCTGACGGAAACAGTTGCCATAGCAATATTTCTGCACCCTGGTAGAGGCGCGTCTGGCTGCACGCCAATGAAAGCTTTGTTGTTATGGATACAATTTACCATCGTTGGGATCGTAATGAAAGACATAAGGATCTCACTTTAAACAGGCATAGATGACCGATTACTCACAGCTATTGTTCAATGAAGGACTTAATTCCTAGCTCTGTTATAATAAACATGGAATTTTGTGTCTTTACACTGAAATGTGGTAGGGAATAACAAAAAAATCATTCGACCAAAACGAAATAAGTATTTTTACGTAAATTCTGTGATCTACACCCCCCATACATTTCAACATCTTTATTTATGCCTGTATCTCTCTCTAATTGAAAGAGATCCAGTTTAGTTAATCCAAATGGATTTCGATTATTTTATTATTTTATAAAATGGAGGAAAGGAAACTGCATGTCCATTAATGACATTTTTAAGTTACACATGCCATTCTAGTCAAAAAGGGGAGTAGACATAGTATGTGCAGGATATTAAATAATAACAGTTTTCTGTGTTATCCCATCATAAAGTACTAAATTCTGATCAACTCTGAACGTATTTTCTTAGGCAACACTTTTCACAGGTTCTGTCTCAGGTGGTATTTATAGGGCCTTAAATGTTTGTGAAGAGAGAGAGAGAGAGAGAGCAAGAGAGATAATTAGATGGAGAGAGAGACTGTTCCATTTCTGGCAGAATGAAACTGTGTAAACACTTTAAGCAGTTCTCTTACATGTAGTCATGAGAGCTCTCATTCAGTGCCAGGATCTGTTGATGATAATATTCGCTGTCATTTTTACAGACAGTCATATTAATAAGGTCATATTTTCATAGCCTCTCACATATGGTCTAGTATTTACTCCATAATTAATGACGTGATAACTCGATGACGAAATCGGCGCAATAAAAACATCACACGCCTTCTGTGTAAAGGGAATTTGTTTTCATTTGCTACTCATCAGTATAGAAAGCCATAATTTAGATGGGCAGTCAATGGGCCTGAATTGTGTTCCATCTTATTCCCAAGCCATCCGGATGCAGCTGTGCTCATGCTTTTGTCCTGGGGAGAACAGGAAATATCTGTCGCTGACAACATCGTCACAATTGACTTTAAAGGCAGATCACATGGGTCAATTGGCTGGGCAGGCTTTTACTTGGAAGGAGAAATGAATTGGCTGTGTCTAACTGCAGCGCTTTCCCAATACATCTGCGCCGGTCACAGGGGCTGTGTTTGTCAATTAAAGCCATTCTTCTCCAGGCATCTATGAGTTCACATAAAGTGATATCTGCTCATGAGTCACTAAAAGGTAAAGGCCATTAACAGGTGGCAGTTAACTTGAGCATAAACTGCTTGTTTATATTCGCCGCACACCTGCGATGATCGGAAAGCATTAAGGTGATTATATCAAACAGCACGCGTTCCTGCCTGGATCAACACCTTTTGTCGGCCCTGGCTGGAACATTCTGTTTAAACAAACATTGTCCTATTGCTAACCCAAACAAATTCTTGATTGATAAGGATGTTATTCGAACTGATTCGAAACCCATTCATAAACGAAACCCTAAAATAACCCTAAAATCTGATTTAAAAGAACATTGTTCCAGGACTAACAAACTGTTATTAACGCTCAAAGTCCTCAGACGTCAGATAAAAATAATAATTATCTCTCAAAAAGTGAGAGGTGAATGTAGAAATTTAATCTGTATACCCCTAAGGCACACCCATTCCTTACCTTTACTGCATTTCAAAGGAATATTTAGGGTAAATAAAGCTGAAAAATTATTGAATCATAATGGTGGGTGTCAATACACACTGCTTAGTCTTGCAAAGGATTTGTTAGTCTCTGACTGCGTTAAGTCCATATCCGATTTTTTGTCTCACCTGCTACACACACTTACACCTCATATCCGATGTGCTTGTTTACATTAATTTCACAGCCAAAAAGATTCGAGTCATTCACTAATGTGAGCGCCATGATTGGCCCTTGAATCGTGGACAGACTTTTGCTAATTTATCTGTTCAAAAGTCTCCAAAACTACACCCAACAGCAATTAATTAGACAAAAAAGCGAAAGTGTTTTTTTAATGCTGCCATCATAAAGATTTATAGCTTTAGCTTTAATGCTTTCCACATTGATGACCCGACAACCCCATATATCCTAATAGCCTCCTTATATTGGGCTTTAATGCTCATTATTTTGCATCAGCATTGCAGCCAGGTTCGGTACATGTGTGAAATGATGACGTTCAACACAATCAGTCAAAAAACAGTGACATTACAACCAAGGTGAATCAGGTGAATGATTAAAAAATTTGATTTTTTGTGCCAGTGTAAACGCAGCCTCTGTCTTTTTACTGGTCATGGATACAGTACGGATATGTCTTGTCATGTCTCTGAGGGACTGATTGCCATTGGAAGTAGTAGATTAAAACTGAGAATCTGTCAGACTGTGTCTGCTGTTCACAATATGCCCACCATGCTCTGTTACGACAGATGATTGAAGGGCTGTAATAGCCTGTAATAGTGTCACTTGGGTATATTAAGCCATATTTGCAGCTGTGTTTAGGTGTATTTTAACCCAAGTTTATTACTGCTCAGAGGTGCCACATGCTTTTTCACAGCAATTACAACTGCATACATAATAGTATGCGATTAATGGTAGGGTATATAAATATATATATGCATTTATTTTCCCTCCATTGATCTATGAGTTGTGATGCAGCACAGCAGTAGCTATATGATGGATGACATGCTGATAATCCTGCGGCTCTTAAAACAGACAGAGATAAGGGAGGTATTCACTTAGCTATAGCGTGTTAACATTATCTCAAATAAGCTGGGCTTAAAAGCAATGTGGCTGTGCTGATACAGGATAAGCACTGGGGAAGAGAACACAGGAGGTTATCCAAGTTGGTACTTTGTTCCAAGGCTGACTGAAGTGTCATTATGGGAAAACATGGGACAAGATTTTCTAGGCTTATCTAATTTCCTTGAGGCTCTGGTGCATTTCCTCCTCATTCCTTAGGCTCTATGGCCAAATAAGTTAATTGTAGAACGGTGCTTTGATTGTGAAGACAGAAATATATTGAATTTAGTCATTTTTAACTGTACAAACAGAAAAACCATGAGCACCAAAGACATGCATCAAATATCCCTCAAATATCACGTTGGAAAGGTGAAGTGATTATTTTACATAGACTGTGGTAGACAGCATGATTTTTTAATTAAAAAAAACAGAAAATGTACACAAATGGGCCATAAATAAATACGGAGGTTGACCGTACTTAGAGATGATAATGGTGTAGGCCTTCCATATATTGACTGAACAAATCTATCTGATATTTCATAAACACAATGACATGGATCTAATAAGAAAGCTTTATGGTTATACGGACCATAAAGCTTTCTGTTCATCAGAATGTGTTCATTCACTGACACTGCTTTCCAACGGTCTGGAATTCAGACATATCCACGTGAAAGGACTTTTACAGATGCATTAGTCATCTCTAGTCATCTCTAAACACAGTGATTTGTGGTTTGTTTACAAACATTAGTCTTCTCTGCTTTTCAGCTGAGATGTTAGATTGTTTTTGTAGCTTGTCATGTAGAGGAACTGAAGTTTCCACACGCTGGAGTGACGAGTTTTATACGTTTTTAAAGCTGAACTCAAAGACTGTGTCAGGATTTGGTAAATTATTGCCCATCTTAAAGTAGTGCCCCAATGACGCGCAATCCATTTCTGTAAACACTCTGAGAGTAAAGATAAATGTCCTGCCTTTGGTCAAGGGCAGTTAATCTGCTTGACTCCTGTGGCATTTTTCTGTCAATGGCTCTTTGGTGCCTAATGTTGTAGCTAATGGCTCCACTCTGGTCCCTGAAAGCTGTTCAAGGGATTGTGGGGCCGCAGGAGTGGTGGCTGGGTTCAGCAGTATCCTGCATTACACTGAACAAATGGCTTTGTTGCGCAAATGTTGGGGATTCGATTCCCAGGGGAGCACATGTACTGATAAAATGTATAACTTGAATGTACTGTAAGTCGCTTGGATAAAAGCATCTACCAAATGCATAAATGTAATGTAAATGTAATCAGAATGCCAAAACAGTGTGGAAAAAGTTAAACTGAAGACATGATAGTTGTTATAATACAACTATTCGCAGTGTTTGCGCAGGCTTCGTTGATTTTAGACATGACTGATCGATTCCTCTCAACTCGCTTTAAGTGCAGAAAACTGTCAAAATATCAGCATCTTTACATAGCGATCTACAATCAGAAAAAAGCAAAAACGTGCTTATTTAACGCAGATCCCTGCACACACGTATTCACTCACACTGACTATGAAACTACAGACTGAAAGAAAAAGTATTTATTTGTTGACCTGTGTGGATCAAAACTTGAACACTTGCAAAACTTGTGAAAAAGGAAAATGTATGCAATATTTGCAATCCTGCGCTGAATTTCAGACCCTATAATAATTTTTAAATTTTAAATTTTTAAATTTTTTTTAGGTGTTCAAAATGTACTAATTAATATTTAATCAAATGTCGGGAAAAAAACAAAATTGTGACATAAGGTAAAGTGAGGTCAACCGTAATGGGTCAAGGTTTTTCGGTTCGGTTTTGAATATTGAAATACCACTAGTAGCAACTATGACTGATTAAATGTATGTCTCTATGTATGCCACCTATAGCAGTTGGGGTAATTTAAAGGGGCCCAGAACATCATATGTCATATTCAATAAAGATGATGTCATTGGCTTTGCTTTGTTCTCACTCTGAATTTACCAACAGTGAGTATAACATTTTAAAGCAAAATTTAGGAAAACCTTTATAACAAAAGCACCCACTCTGCCCATATCAATGGCAATCATAAATCTCTTGAATTTTTTCTCACCCGATTTACATTTATGCAATTGGCAGACGCTTTTATCCAAAGTGACTTACATTGCATTATACTATACATTGATTCTGAGTATGTATGTGCAATCCCTGGGATCGACCCCATGACCTTGGCGTTGTTAACACCATGCTTTAACCACTGAGCTACAGGAAAAGCCTGTAGCTGTATTTATGCATGTCTGTGGAAATGTACACATCCCGGCCCCAATTTTGCCAGATTTAGGGTTATCAGTGGTAAACTGTGAAGCAGCTAATTGAATAACCAATGTCAGTTTATTTCATAATTTTTGGCAAAAATAATTTTTGTAAATCCAGATTGCAAAAATACAAAATCTGTACTTGTGATTTAAGAGGCAGCAGGGAGGCTAAATTTAGCTGCATGTTGTCAAATAGTTTGACAGCATTTGGGCAGGTACAATAACAACATGTCAGTCAAGGATTTAGACATTATTTTGACAACTGTGTGCGATTGTGAGATCTTTGTAGTTTTATAAACGTGTTAAGCATGTAACCCACTAACACCAATTCTGACTCTATTTACTATCTCTTGCTTTCTCCCCTTCACAGTTGCCATGGAAACTGTTCTGGTCTTCTTTTTTTCCCTCGTAGTCTATGTGGCGGGTAAGTGCCCCCTTACATCTGTCTCCAGACTCCTTGTGTCTACTGGGATTGGAAAGAACTAAAAGAGGATGGGAAAACAGTCAGGACACGAAACATAACTTCAAGTCTAGAAGTTTTAAACTGGGAATTTAATCAGTGACCTCTCCTGATCTGAGAGCAGTTTTTCTGTGTGTGTGTGTTCTCTACAGGGTTATACATTGTTTGTCCAGACACATCTAAAGCACCATGTTTGTACTGTGTGCATGCTTTTACATATCAGCGCATTGCTGTACTGTTAATGCCAAACTAAATTCATCTTTGAAATGAGAGCATCCATTTAAATACATTCTCATCCATCTCATTCTCAGGGCTCCGCCCCTCACACAATTAGGTCACATGAAACCCTGCCAGAACATGTGCACTAGATTTATGCTCACACACACAGTTCTCTACACTGGTAGAAAATGCATCTTATGCTTCTGTCAACAAACCAGTCAGCCACTGCTGTCTAAAGTCTTATTTACACCTCAACCCCATAGTCTCTGAAATGTATTTTTGTATCTCTCTTTCGTTTTTCCTTTTTTCCTTTCTCTCCCCAATTCCAGTACGATAACTATAAGCTTGTGTAGAATCACCTGACAATTAAAGCTAAATGATGTCCATGCCCTTAGCTGAACAAAAATCACACTGATGTTTCACCGCTCAATTTTCTAGTATTACAGTATACATATAATGTAAACAAATTAGTACAATGCAAGATTTTATATGTTTTTTTTCCTTCTGTCTCACAGCCATTGATTTAGTCTGATGGATTTCTTAGGATTTGTTGCTACAAACCAATTGCAATTACAATTGCAATTACAAACCAATCCCTGTCAAAACAACCCTGTTAATTTGGCTGAATCGTATTTTTTGCCCATATTGTTTGAAGCTTTGTGCTGTGTTATAGAGATCCATTGAGTGCAACAAATAGCCACCACAATGCATAACTTAATGTTTCATTAATGTGCAGGGCTCTTATTTCACATACTGGGTGTTTTTGAAACTACGAAACATCGCTAATGGTTTACATTCTGTCTGCATTTGTCTTGTCTCTTTTAGCTTCGTCTGATATTGATGCCCAGGGTAAGAGTACAAATAATTTTATTACCTACACACACAAATGTTTACTTATCTGTCTAAATGGGGATGTTCCATAGACATTGTTTTTATATTGGTTTTATACACAGCTAGTTTTAAACAACATTACCTAATTCTGACCCACCCTCTAACCGTAACAGAAAACTTTATGCATTTTTACAATTAAAAAAACTTGATTTACTTTATTTTATAAAATGAATTTATGCTTTTTACAAATGAGGATGTCCCCAAAGGCAGTTTTGCAGGTTTTGCTGACTTTTGGGTACAAATTGGTCCCCAATGTATGGTTAAGTAAACACACACACACACACACACACACACAGTCTAAGTCTATTTCTTAATCTTGCCATTTGTCATTTATTAAACACGTAACAGAAGCTTTATTTTTTACTTATTTATTAAATTTATAGATTAAAATATTTAAATTGTGAATTGAACAGAAAATTATTTTCAACATTATTTCACTACAGCTGAAAAAGATAAGGTGTTGGACGCTTTTGCATATGGTAAGTAACACTGCTTACAAAGTCTTCACCACAGGAAAACTTTACCACAGAATGAAAATTGTCTTATAAGTTACTCTCTCATAATCCCATGACATCCTAGATGTTTATGATTTTCTTTCTTAAGCCAAACAGAGTTATGTTAAATAATGTCCCAGCTCTTCCCAGCTTTATATGACATAAATCAGGGTTCAGTATTTGGCTGGGATATTTTTAACACAACTCTGATTGTGTTCATACACAGGATTGTTATGTGAATAACACGTGTCCAAAATGAGAGGCAGTCAAAGACAATAAAATACAACTGCCAACCAATAACTCCAATATGCTTAGTTGTGGACCTCACAGGATTAGATACACACTGGGCAGTTAGATACTTGTACCTGTCCTAATTGGTCCCTAAGAGGAAGTTCGAAAGAGATTTGATTTGAGCTGTTGCATGTATTTAGGGAAGATCAACAGTTCAGTGGTCTTTTGTAATGTATAGAAAAGCAAAATCTAAAATCGTATTATTATAATAATCTAATAATATAATATAATAATAATATAATAATCTTATTAACCTTATTATTACTAATTATTCTTTTGAAATTGGGCGATATATTTCAAATACACCTGTGATTAATTGTTTAGGCCCACAAATATTAGTGACTCCCTGACACAACTACAAACAATAGATCAGATTGCGTTGTCATGACGATTGAGCAGCTGTCTATAGAAAGGTTCTAAAAAGCCACTGCAAGCCAGACACTACAAAATCACACCATCTGCACTGAGCATCCAGGCATGAAGGTCAGCTGTCAAAGAAGTGACCGGGAGTTTTTCACACATACTGCCTCTTATAGCTACAGGGATGCCACTTCTCAGCAAGGCTCCACATCAAGTCAGGCCTGGAGTCTGTTAAAAGCCATGTTTGGAAACCTGCAATCTTCTGCTAGAGTATTTTAGGCGTGAGTTTGAAGTTGAGCTTTCTGAAAACAGGTGATATGTTGGACACAGACTAAATTGGCACAACACACCTATATAACACGCTTTGTAGCTTAGTGGTTAAGGTTACATTTGGGCAAGGCACCTTGAGTCCAGGCTTCCCCAGGGATTGTTCTTGCAATAAATGCTTTGGATAGTCAAGTGTCTTGTAAATGAGTAATACAGATTTAATATGAACAAACATTTCTCATCATGCTTCAGAAATGAAATTATGCTGTACTATACTCATGCCTAATAACTATATACTTTTACCGTCAACAACTGTGTCATTTGTGTTTATTTCTAGAAAGTTTGGCATTTACATTCTTTGTATGATTATAAAAGGTTGTGTTGAGTTAGTGAATATATTATATGTATTAAATCTTTTTTGCTATTAAAATAAAAAACAACATAGCTGAATTTTTTTAAGATACGGTGTGTAAGAAATTAACAGGGAACAAATGTTTTATGAAGGAAATAGAAAATGTGTTTAAGCTTAGGTCATAATATTACTCAGAGCACAAATATATCTATAACCATTATAACCTTCTATTTCCTAACCAGACTATGAGAGTTTAAGGATCGGGGGTTTGGCATTTGCAGTTGTTCTTTTTGCCCTAGGAGTGGTTCTTATTCTCAGTAAGAAACAAGTTTTTTATCTGTTATACTTATTAATTCATAACACTTTCTTTCATTACTAATGGATGT
>JAZGTI010011507.1:0-16565 GCA_036877585.1 Botia kubotai
TCACCTTCCAGCAAGACAATGACCCTAAACATACAGCCAGAGCTACAATGTAATGGTATGGATCAAAGAATATCCATGTGTTAGAATGACCCAGTCAAAATCCAGACCTAAATCCCATTGAGCATCTGTGGCAAGACTTGGAAATTGCTGTTCACAGACGCTCCCCATCAAATCTGGCTGAGCTTGAGCTATTTTGCAAAGAAGAATGGGCAAAAATGTCAGTCTCTAGATGTGCAAAGCTGGTAGAAACATACCCTAAAATACTTGCGGCTGTAATTGCAGCGAAAGGTGGCTCTACAAAGTATTGACGCAGGGGGGCTGAATACAAATGCACACCACACTTTTCAGATTTTGCTTAAAATTTTTTACAGCATGTATCATTTTTGTTCCACTTCACAATTATGTGCTACTTTGTGTTGGTCTATTACATAAAATCCCAATAAAAACATTTAAGTTTGTGGTTGTAATGTGACAAAATGTGAAAAAGTTCAAGGGGTATGAATACTTTTGCAAGGCACTGTATGTAACCCAGGGTTGCAGAGTTGCATATATATATATATGAGTGGGTGTTTGATCGGTACACACACACACACATATATATATATATATATATATATACACAGTACTGATCAAATGTTCTTCAAATCCTTCAGATATTGAGGGAATAAATTGGGAATTAAACTAGGTTATATTCGCGCATATTCAATGTAGTCACCCTTCGCTTAGAATTTACAAAAATGTTTTCTTGACATTTTATCACCCCGTTTCTTAAGGAATCATCCTGAAAAGATTTTTACAGAGTTTTGAAGGAGCTTCCCTCTATCCTACGCTCTTATTGGCTGCTTTTTCTTGATTGTTTGATAAAAGGCTGCATCATGACAAAAATATTCAGAACGACATGAAATTGAAAATAAAATGACTTCACTCTGGATTTGACAAAGCTTCGTACGTCTGTCTTTACATAAGAGCCAAAATTCCTGCAAAGCACCTTTAAGCTAATCAAGTGTCGCACAGATGCTGACAGAATATATATATAGAGCGAGTTTTGCGTCGCTCGTGACAACGCAAGCAGCATGAATCTGGCAATGTAGGTATACGCACTTTCTGTAGCCCACGTCATCTCAGCTGTGTGGATATTCTCTTCACTCACACACTGTCAACACAGTGTTAGACGTGCCAGAAACAACAAAGACCAGTGATGCTGCTGGGCGTATGGTGAGTCATTTACATAAGATAAACATTGACCCACTCACTTGTTAACTATTTGACTACTTTTGACTTTACAAAAGCTTTACCCAGTTAAGTACACAGATATCCCTCAAACACACATATCAGCTTTTCAAGTGACAAGCCATGTGTTTTATAAGTACGTGAGAATTGAACCCATGACCCTGGCGTTGCAGGCGCCATGCTCTACCAGTTGCAGGAACAGGCATGCAATACACTGCTGCTACGCATACGCCGCTCGCAGAAACCGTATGGCAGCCGCAGTGCCATAAATCTGCCGTCTGAAATCTTTAAGTAATGACAGCTGGTCAGTGCCTCAAGGGAAGCAGAATGCAATTGCAGGGATTTTTGCAGTACACTACCCAGTAAAGGTTAATAAGCGAGCTGAATTAATGACAGCTGCCAAAGGAGCCTCAAAACCAAGCCACTATGAGCAAACATCTCATGACTTTCAAATATGAAGGGAATGCAAAACACCCAAGCCAAACATCCTGGAGGAAAATGGTATTGCTCTCCTCAGAGTTCCCATTTTTGGTATCAACAATGTCTTGTTGACGTTTCTTCTAAAATGGCTTTGAAGATATAGACAGACATGTGAGGCAATTTTTGACATACAGAAGAGTAAGCTAATAAATAAATAGCATAGCTAGGCTCTGGAAGAATGATAAAATATCGGGTGTTTATACCGAAATCTCTGACGTTTGATCTCAGATCTCGTCTGAAACTCCAGAGGAGACACTTGTCCTAGATTACCTGGCATTTATTTCAGTCGGAGCATCTGAGAAGCAGGAGACTGTGTCCATTTGCTCTCCATGTAATCTCATTGCTGTCTAAGAGAAAGAACTGAGACATTAAAGAGAAAGAACACAGGGTACAGAAGAGACGACTGTTTAAAGGCTCCCAAAACAACATTACAGTAAAGAATAAAGCAGGAGATGTTCCGCATACTTGGAAGAACAAATCCTACCAGACACCTAAATTTGTAACCGAATGTGATTCTAACAACAATCGCATTCGGGTAAACGAACAAACTATATGTCACGCTCCGCAAAAGACTGGAAGTAAAGCATCGCTCCGGCGCGCGTTGGCGTCAAAGTGCACCCTCCTGCGTTTTTTTCATTGAGCTATTTTTACACACTTTGTTGCATGTTGCGCAGATCAAACGCGTTCCCCGCGCCGGCGCTGCTTTCCGTCGGCTGGTGACAGGTGCTTTAAGAGACGCTTGGTATTGTTTGTGTATAACTCAACTATCAATGATTTAATATTTCACATCAAATAAAGAGAGAGAGACGTTGTGGGGAGAAGATCCACAGCAGAGCTTCCTATTTTATAATTCACGCGGTTGCCTGACAGGTTGAGAGAATCTCCTTGTAGACCCGAGCCGACTGCACTCGCTCTCATTATTCAGATGTGCAAACTTTGTTTTGGGGCGGAACCGGGTGTGCTGCCATTACAGACCGTAAGTAAAGGAGGATACAGGGAAGAGGGAGATGAGCGAGGAAGATGGAAGATTACAGAACGGCTCAATGTTAAGCGCCGACTTCTTTATCTCTCAGAGTGGGTTTACACTATCCCTCTGAATAAGCTTTTACCATGCAAGGATTACAACAGCAACATAGTCACTGCTGCCCTGGACATCTCACTGCACATGCATACACATACACAAAGACACACACACACGTTTACTTATCTAAACGGGGACCTTCCCAAGATAGTTTCAATTGTTTTAATACATAGCTAGTTATAAACAATATAACCGAACCCTAACCCTCAATATAACTCTAACCCTAACAGAAAACTTTCTGCATTTTTACAATTTACAAAAAAAAACCTTTAGTATATTTTTTGTGTATATTTTCAGGTTTTGCTGACTTTCAGGTACATATTTGTCCCCAATACCTAGTGAAGTAAATGCAAACACACATACACAAAGGTACTCCTATCATTACATGGAATTTACATTGAATTAATGGTTTTTATACAGAGCTATGATTTTTTTATCCTCTAACGCTGAACCTAACCCTCACAGTAACCCTAATGCATTTTCATTAAAACATTATTTAGAATGTTTATTAAGCCATTTGAATTACAAGGACAGATGGCAAGTCCTCACAATGTAGCAAAGACCTTAATGTACATATAAAAACACAAATCCAAACACTACTTTACTTCCACTCTTCATTTTTCCAAACAAATGCATGCACACGCACCCTTGCAGCCAATTTTCAAAACAAAGCGTCTCCTAGCAATAGTAATCAATGTATGATTACAATGTTTGCGGCCTCAATTTTTGATGCATTCATAATCCATTTCATTTTTTTAATCTCTACCCGCTAAAGAATAAACAGAATCTGTTTTTCAGAGTTCACATCCTGTATGTTTATTCTCAAATCATTCTAAACTTGCACACAAATTAGGTTCATTCATAACTAAATGTTCGGTATTATCAGCCTGATGTTTTTTGAATAATAATTAATAGTGGTTTGGTTTAGACAGGACTGGGTTATTTGTTGTATGCAAGACATTTTACAGCTTTTAGTGCATAACTTAATGTTAGAGAGTCAGATGAAGACAATCTTCATTTTTACAGCTAATATGAGGACCAAGTACAGATGAGGACAATTCCAGAGATTTGATTTTTCCAAGTCATATAAAAAATTACAGGTTAGAACACAAACTGTGTTTTAGAACACAGGTCAGGAAAAAAATGGGTTTACCACTCATACAACTCCTTATATCCTCAATAAATTGTATAGAAGTTCATGATTAGTTTATATTAACTAACCTAGAAAACTAATGTTAACAAATAGAATCTTATTATAAAGCGTTAACTTTTGTATAATCCTCATTACAAAAAAATACCTCTTTTGGTTTCTAAAAGCAAAAATTCTAAAGCTATATTTAATTACGCTCAACAGTGGCTCGCCTACAAACTCAACAATTAAAATGCAACGAGCCGAACACGTTGAAAATACTGAATAAAACAAATCTGAATCTTACATTTTATTTACTGCGGGCACATTCATTTTTCTAATTCAGCTAAAGTAAAGTTAAGAGAAATGATGAGCCATGAGAACGAAGATTAAATATAAGAGAACAGAGATGAAAGATATAAGTACGTTAAGAACAACAAGAAACAGAAACAGGAATAAATCAAAGAACACAAACATGACAAGTCACAGAGATCAGAGAACTATGATGGGAAAAATGCTAAAACTGATGGAAAACAAATTGGTGGAACTGGAAAATTGAGAGAGATTCCAACTCTGGTCACCCACACAAAACCCTTTGAAACCGGCATGCTGTCGGTCAGGCCACACCCCTATCTGAACTTTACTCAAAACCAGCTAAGGCCCAGAGAGCAATATACAGTACAGCCAGAGGGCACATAATATCTTCCCACAGCCCTGGCAACGGTCAAGCTATTTGTCTCCAGTCCAGGTGGATGAGGCACAGCACCACTGTGAGCCTGCAAACTTCAGCAGCCCGGTGCACCAACACCGGCAGTTTCTCCCCCCACAAACAGTGTTTGAGTACTTTAGCACTTCTGTCATGGGCGTGTGGGCGTTCCGTCGTACAGTAGCAGGTGGAGAAACCCCAAATCTCACTTCCATCTACTTATCTATCCATCTAGGGGCAAATTGATAACTTGGATGCTTCGCATATACGTAATTCAATACAGGGGATATGCAATAACTGAACTGTAATCCACTTTACCCTGCCACCGCAGTATGCAATAATGTCATGTCATATCTTGTTATGGGACAAGATGTGCGTTTCAGCCCATAAACGAATGGATCGCGGAGGCCATAAGAGACCAGAGAAGACAGGAGACCTACGCAGTGTGTGTGGTTTCAAAAGGAGAGAGACATCTGGGCTGGTGCTGGGACGGAGGACACATCAGTCACATTGGATACATCATTTCCGCATTACCCCAACTGAAAGGAACAGCAAGTGACCGGCATCTGTTGTGTTTTGGGTGCCGCCCTCTGCACGGATGCTTGTACCTCCACGGCACTTTGAAAAGCACAAATTGTTACCCTAAATGACCATTTCTACCTGACCCCCCGCCCTCCTGTACGCTTTTGTTAGCCTAATTTAATGTTTTCAAGTTGATTTCGTCACATTAAATAATATTTTTGGAATAACATAATGCAGATGTTACAACAGAAAGCACATTTTGTAGGTTACCTGACAAACAAAGAAATAAATACCCCACGCACACCTGGGTGGTTGCAGGCAGGTGCGTGGGAAAACGATCAATACGATAGAAAAAAATTGAAAAAGTACTGAACGCTGTCGTAGCTCGAACAGCTTTATTAAATAACATCACTTTTATCCTCAAAAACCTTTGTCAGCCATTTGAAAAGACAGATGGTCTTTGTCTGTTTTTTTCTAGGTTACTTGAGATTTTATACCGCAGGGTAACTATCTTAACTAGCAAAAGGTCAACCTGCTTCATTAGAAAGATGATCTTGGTCAACTGGAACAGCATCACCAATTACACTTGCATCTAACCAGCATAAACCAGTCTAGGACAACATAATAATTCAAGGCTTTTTTTCAGTAGGCTTTGCCATAGACCTCAATTCTATCAGTAAATATACTCAAACTGCTTTTTATTCTGCAAAGGATTCATTTTAATTCCTTTTCATCTGTGGATTACTGGAGGTTAAGGAAAGTTCTGGCTGTCTCCGCATCACAGCATCACTGCAGCATCAGAGGAAATGGAACAAGCAGGTTGTGGCATTCTGTGTTTGTTAATGTCACATTCTGATGTCATAGTGGTTACAGTCTGGTTTTCCTGTGTTGGAAGTTTGTGTTGTGGTAAAAAAACAAGCGCTTTTCCCACACTATTCAGAACAGGACATACCACTTTAAAAAGCAGCATCATTAATCATTTACGTTTCCTGCCACATGTGTTCTACATGTTTCTCTTTCTGTGCATTAATATTTCAGCCGCCTTCACGACATCCGTCCCCCAAACTTCCCAGTGGACATTTTGTTCACATAAATCACACAGTGACATTAAAGAAGCCTAAGATGGCCTTCGCTGACACTTACTAAGACTACACATTGGGGCGCATCAATCTCGCCCTCTCTGTAGTTGAGAGAGAGTCTAGTGCTTACGGCACACTAAAATGTCACAAACAAAACATGGCCACTCCTGAGAGAAATGCTTGTTAATGCACACTTACACAGTGACCAAGAGGACGCCTTAAAGTCCATTGAAAATGTCACATCACATCTTAAAGAAAAAAATCATTTAATCTACGAGATAAAAGCTACAAAGTATGGTACTTTATTTTGGAATGGGCTGGGAATTATCATTACCTCTCCGGGAAGACTAAGCAGTACCACCCAGAGGTCTGTCTGTTACTCTCTGAACCTCCAGGCTTGTGATTGGTCACTGGCGATCATGTGACCTTCCTGCCACTGGTATCTAGGGAGAGCAGTGTGGTGGTAGCAGCTGGATCTTATGCTTTTCTCGGCCCAGGCGAAAGCCCTCACTGACCTCCCTCGAGACAGCACTAAATGGATTTCTGACTTTTTAAACCATTAATCCCAGTGTATGATTTTACGGTACACCTTCCCCACCGGAGCTCCGGAGGTTAAAGTATACGCGGCACTGGCGTGCATACCACATGTTAGCACGTCAAAGTTATTAATCAGAGCCGCGCTCTTCCTGGAGCTTTTTATTTAAACAGCTCGACGGTGATTTTCTGGCTACTCTTTTCTCCAGGCTTTGGGTTGACATGCGCTCTCACGGTCCCCGTCCCGACGCTGTCTCGCTTTCATACCTGACAAAATCAGCTCAACCACGCCGGCTTCCGACTGTGCCGCGGAAGGTGTGCGTGGAATCTCAATGATGTGTCGGTCGGTGAAGAAGCAGCCCCGCCCCCCAAAGGCAGATAGCCAGCCGCATATACAGCGCCAGCCACCCACTGACTCTCTACACAGGAAGTAATGAGGCTTGGCCCCTGACCAACCCCACCCCCCACTTCAAACATAGATGGGACACAGAGATAATCACATACACATACAGGAAAGTCAGGCATGAGCAAAACAAGGAAAAGAATAAATAAAGAAGGAAATGGAGACATGGAGAGACGAGAGGAGAGAGAATCAGGGATAACATTAGAGTAGGAAATGTAAAGAGGCTGACGTGCAGTCTGAGGGTAAGGACAAGACGACTGGATCATATTACAATGCAGCGGCTAATGGATGGCCATGTGTCAGAACAATGGGGTGATAATATAGATATTAATGACAGACACACTCTCGTTGGGGTGATTTTCGAATGATGTTAGAGCCTCTACGATTCAATTAGGCTCCTATAGAACATACAAAACAGCTTCTAATACATTACCAGCCAAAACTGACATAAATATGAGATCATTTTACTTTCATAAAAATGGACGTGTTGCACGTGACCAATACTGGTACATTTCATCAGCGCCTAGAACATCCTCAAAAAAAAGTCCAAGCAAAAATGCAACAGGCTTGCATTATATTTTGTATAAGTGATGCATTAGCCAGCACAGTACTGCAGAACTAGAACAAGTTGGGAACCAGCAGGCAACAGAAAAGTCAATATTATATCAATATCTGGCTCACAATCCAGTAACATGCCGTTCTGTATGGTTATAGTGATTCAAAACTCATATAGTCATATACAGTGCTGGTCAAAAATTGCGGTTCACCTGACTTTTTTGACTTTTCACCTGACGTTTTCATGATGTTAAACACCTTATAATCTGTGGGCAAAAAATGAGTTTGTTTTCTACAACTAAATTTTTGTTAGCTGTAGACAAAATATAATTGTGCCAACATATTAGTATCCTATAATTAGTCGTTACAAAACCAAATTTTTTTATAGATTATAGATTTCTATATAGAAATAAAAAAGCCAATAAAAGTTTAATTATTTTAAAGATGCTACAATACAATGATTTGATATACAGTGGATTTTTGTGTTGTTCCACAATTTTGATTAGTTTACTATTATTTTAAAATGCAGAAAATAATTTTTCACAACAAATAAGTGACTATTATTTGACCAGTAATGTATATTGCAATTTTTAATTCACTTGTTTCTTATATATCCAGATTAAATTTGGGAAATTATATCTAATTAGGTGGTTCTGAAGTTTAATTTGAACGTTATAGTATGTTTTGCCCTCACACACACTTGCTTTGAAAGGTTTTTCATAGACATTCATGTGAAAAATGTAACAAAAAATATTGATTCTTGACAATGTCATTAAATATTGATACTGCATCATAGGATAAAATGCAGCTATACTTTGATTTTTTCCCCCTTATTCCCATGCAGAACACAAACAAAATCCAACTTACAGTACCATATTCAATTCCCATTTGCCATTTCTACTCACAATATATATTCTGCTTGGTCCAATACCACCTTCTCTGATGCAGATCTATATAGAACCAAATATGTGCTCCAACCATCTCACTAAAGTCCAATGTCAAGTTCCTTCAATATGAAGAAAATATTCCAGGCAATAGCTCTGCAGGGCGCTTTACTTAATTCAGAAGCATGTTAATGCAGTAATTTGTCATAAAGACCTCGGCTTTCTGTCCATGGCTCTCTGGCCCGCATGCCAAAGAACAGAGCACAGACACTGCCAACAAATTTATAAATAAAAACGACAGCCATGTGGTCTACAAGAACTCCGACCATATCTATGGCTGTTTCTTCTTCTCTGCCCCCAGGTTTGGGGCCCCTCTTTGGCCCCTCACCCCTCCCTTATCAGTATTCGCCCGAGGGCACTTTCAGCTCCAGAGAAAATTCACTACACTGAGAAACAGAGAATGTGCTATATTAAATTATATATAAGCCTCTCTTTACACAAGCGGTTTGCTATGTTATTGCTGTTGACTAGGATTTTGGGTGCAGCTTACATATTCACACATAACTGTACAAAAAATATTCAATAAAAGTCAGCCATGATGAGATTGTCACCCTGGGGCATATAGATGCAGCTCTTGGCTTGTTTTCCCCATAAAACACACAAAGGAAGGTTAACGGCATAGATTGCTTTTGCCATAAACCTTTCTTTGATCTCCAAGATACAATTATTGAGCAGTAAGTGGGAGCAGTAATGTAAAAATGCATTAAAGCTATCTATGCTATCGTCCTCTCGTTCTGATTGGATGTTTAAAGTCCCTGGGCTGGATGACATTCAAACTCCACGCTGGTTAATTGGTGCTGACACACAAAATTGATGGCCTGCTTTTAACACCTTGCTTTATAAATAAACAGCGTTTCGGATTTGATTAGAGGAATACATCGAATTAGCATGCAGACTGTTAATTCCCCATTGCAGCTCACATAAATACAGGCCTATTTCTCTTTCCGGGCATATTTGGTAGAATTAAAAAAAGAATGTTTTTTCTCTTCCAATTTAACATGAAACAAACCTGTGTTGTGCCTGGATAACACAATCTTTCAGCTGGAACTCAGATTCATTACAGGATTCATGAATGAACAGACAGGTTATTATCATTCAGATGTACATCGACATGCATGAGGTCACACACAAACGTACATTACAATGTAAACACCGTTTCCCATTTGCAGCACTACATATCTACAAAACGGAAATAATTCTAACACAAACCAGCTCCACTTCGCTTTGATTTTCTCTGGTGTGTGTGTGTGTGCGTGTGTGTGCGTGCAGCCACTGCCTCAAGTCTACCTGCCATACCTACTGCAGTACTCATATCTTTACTTATCTAAATGGAATCTCCACCCTGTGACCTGATCTCCACTGACAGGACGAGAGCAGCACTCTCTCCAGCTATACCCTTCCTCTATTGCTTTCTATCGGTCTCTCTCTCTAGCCCTCTCTCACCCTCTGCATCTGTTAGCTATGAGCCAGCTCTAGATCAGGCAGCATCTCTCTAATGATACACCAGACCTGTTTCAAATAAAAAAAACATACTAACGCTATGGCAAAAAAAAATAAAACGCTACACTGGGAGTCATTATTCCTGAAACCCAAAGAGGAAGTGGGCAGATCTGTGTCTACGTTACACAGAGCCGATAAAAATGAAGGAAAACATGCTCTCTCATTACCATGCAGAACTAATGAACTCAGCAGCATGAGCACTATTAGACTGCTTGGCTGCCTCTTTTGTAATATTGAACAGAGAGCTAGAATGTGTATCTACTCTAGTGCACAAGAAGTTTGTTTTGCTGTGTGGGAGGTGGAGGGGGGTGGTGTAATTATAAGCAAGCAAAATAAGCAAACCTAACAACGTGTGGTTAAACTGTGTTAATACATTGACGTCTTGGTTATATCGGACAATCACAGATGATGGGACAAACTGGATGGCCACATGCACACAAGCATATACGGTACATCCATGCTTTCGTTCAATCAAAATGGTTGCATAAGCACACTTACGCGTCCTGAACCGATGATGTGGCCGAGTAGGCTTGGTGGACGGGCCCTTGGAGGAGCGTCCGTGATTCCAGCGCTGGCTGGGCTTTGAAGGAGACGCAAGGGTGGAAGTCGGGTGGATGGCTTGGGTGGTGGTCATGCTCGGCGTTGGCGTAGTGGTTGGCGCGGAACTCGTAGCGGTTGTACTCGGTGGCCCAGCCCGGGTGGACGGGGATGCGTTTCGGTTCCCACCCTCTCCATTGGGTTTCCGGACAGTGGTGCTGCGTGGGGTCACCTCCTTTCCTCCCGGCGGGGCAGGATTGGTGGCCCGGGTGGTGGAATTGGTCACTCGCGTTCCCACTCTGTTATGCAGGTGTGGGGCTCTGTTTCCCGAGCCTCCCCCTAACACCCCTCCACCTCCTCCACTGCTGCTACTGCTGCTGGCTGTATGGTTGGAGGACTGCCCAAATCGAGTCCTTTGCACCGTTCCTGTGCCCTCAGCCGCCCGGGTGGCCGAACCCGGGGTCACTGAGGGCACGACGGATGTGGGGGATGTGGAGCCATCAGAGCCCTTGGGTAGAGCACTGGGTTTAGATAGAAAAATAGGGTCCTGTCCAACACGATTGGCGTCTACCAGATCAGTTGGGACGTAATCCTGCACCGAACCCACCACAATCCATTTAAGAAGCATCAGGCTGAGGCCCAGGCCCACAAAGCCCATCAGCAGGGGCACAACGCAGAGCCACGTTTGCTGGCGGGGCCACACTGCACAGGGGCCACAGCGGAGGGGCCCTGGGGCCCGGGGAGAGGCTTGTTCGGCCCCGGGCTCCTCCAGGGTCATGGTCTCCATGGTGGCCCCTAGTGCCGTTCTCTCACTCATGCTTCTGGGATTCAGGGCCCAGCCAGGAAGCAGTGCAAGCAGTGGGGGGAGCTGGGGAGGGAGCCAAAACTGGGCATCTCATTAATATTCATTTAATACACATCCACAAATACAGATACATGCAATACTGACTGCTCACATGAATAATACAGCAAACATCAGCCTAAACGTGAACATATAAATATTAATCCTATAAATTACAGCACAACGAACCCAAGCCCAAAAACACCAATAGTCACGTACACGCAAATACACACGCACACACTCAGGAACCAAACAGGACTCGGTTTAGGGGTGGGGGAGAGAGAACGGACTCTGGTATCAAGCCTCTGTTTAGTTCAGCTTCCGATGGTAATTCCCAAGATGCTCCATATAGAGGCGAAAAACAGAACAAAAATGAAGTTTGTGGGTAGATCTGTTGGGGTTTCGTCCGGAGTCAAATTTTCCTTGTAAATCACTGAGTGCCTGAACAAGGACAGCTCCCTGCTGCAGATCTTCTCTTCTCACAGCTGCATTAACGCATCGCTCGTCGCGGCTGGCGCAGCCCTGCCTCTGTATGTGTGCGAGAGTGTGTGTGTGCGCATGTGGGGAAGCTCAGGTAGCGGCAGAAGCTCCGCTCAAGGGACGGCTCTGCGTCTCTCTCCGTTTCTCCCACGACGCAACACTTCGTCTCTGGCTACGTGGCTCGGATCTTTCCCCTCGTCTCTCCAGCTGTGCTTAGGCAGACACGGGCAGCCCGTAATCGGAACGATGTGCCGTGATCAGGCAGAGACAACCGGGAGGGTAAAATCCATGTGATCCCTTTTCCAATCCCTGCCCTCAGTTCTCCCCTTCTGTCAGTGCACATCCGAGCCTCTGCCCCACATCCATCACTGCACCAGAATTGAAAGGCAGTCCTGTCTCTGGCTTGCTACATTCCCACACTGAAAGACTCAGACCTTGGCAGAAACACAGGCATACAGAGTGCAAGAAAAGCAAGTGAGGGAGAGAGAGAGAACGGAAACGAGCGAGAGATAGAGAGAGAGCAAGCGACAGAATGTGCAACGGAGAGAGAGCAGAAGAGGAGGGAGAGAGAAAGCGTGTGTGGGTGAGCAGGGAGGGGTGGAAGAGAAAGCACTGCTCTGAAAACTGATGCGCCTGCTTTACCAAGAGGCTGCAGTGTGTATGTGTGTGTACTTTTCTACATGTGTGTTTTCTGCTGTGTGTCTGCGAGTGTCAGAGAGGGGTGTGTGAATAATACTAGTTTTAAATTTCTTTTCAATTGCATCTTTTATGTCTGCATACGTCCAGACAGACGTCCAGTGATCGAGTGTGTGTGCTTTCATCTGCGTGTGTGAACAGACAGTGAAGAAAAAACGTTTTTTGATGAAAAACAATCTGGCTGGGTTTTAGAGGGAGGCAGGACGGGGGGGTAAAGAGATGGAAGTATGCAGCAAGAAAGGAGACACAGAAAGGCTGAAAGACAGACAGACAGACAAAGACAGAAAAACAGACAGGAAAGGAAAGAAAGGAAAGAAAAAAAAGACAAGAAAAAGAACAACATGAAAAAAACAAAAAAACAAAGAAAAAGACAAAAAATGAGAGATTTCCTGGGGTAATCCAGCCAGCAGCAGTTCTGGAGAGAAAGCACATGCAACACAGTTAAATCCCCCATAGAGCTCATGTCTCACAGACACACTGCTGGGTTCTTTTGGAACAGCAGGGACACCGGGACACTGGTAATGCTACAGCCTTGTGGTGCAAGTGGAGGGTGTGCAGATTTTTCTCAAACCAGGACACGCGGGTTAGCTGCAAGCCTATACCAAAGATAAAACAATGAAAAATGAGCTGAAATTAATCATGACACATTTAGCTAAAGCATATTTTTAATATCAGCGAAACATTAATATCAGTAATGTACAGAACCCGTAACAAACATTAAATCAATAGCACTGAAGCTCTGCTATAATTCTTATAGTGTAGTCGGTGTCATATCTTTAATTTAAGCCTGTGTGTTTCTTCCTGGAATCCTCTCCCCCCAGGCATGTCTCCAAGAATCTAAGAATCTGCTTGCACTGTGAGGACAATAGGCAGCAACACCATGCGCGTGGAGTTATTGTTATGGCAACCAGATATGTCGTGATCCGATTTGCTGAAAGATGTTCTAAAACAAAAGTTTCAGCAAATCAACTCGCTCTCCTTCCGTGCAATGTAATCCTTCTAGGAACTACAAACAATACCAGAAACACCAGCTATAAGTATACTGAGGATACTTCATTTTAAAATCTGTGAGACTTACAGCTCAAACCAGGGCATATTTAAAATGTTAAGAGAACTGCAGAGACCCCAGGATGCTCCTCATGAAACCGGAAGTGTCCTGGGTAAACCGACACGTCTTGTCACTTTATACAAGCACACTCGACAGAGAACCGAACAGTCAACCAACCACAGGCACAGATCATTTGCCACACAATACACAAGAAGGTTAAAGCCCTCATTCAAGCTGATCCCTCTGCAAACAATCAATAAGAACCTTTATCAGACCTGTTCCTCTGGGGGGCACTAGAGTGTGAACGCACACCCACCGTGAGGCGACCTGGGGCGGGTTTGGACACTCTCACGGTCTGATTGACAGGATTTGATTGACAGAGACTCTGCTGAGCCAAGGACAATTAACCGTGTGGCGACCTCAAATAGCACCTCTGCTAATAAGATAAGAAGAACAGGAGAGGCTGAGGAAGAATACAGTGGGAAATGACAAAAAAAACAAAAAACATGGATGCCTTCGACAGTGTCAGCTAGGGCACCAGGGGGTACCGAGAGTGACTGACAGAGCGAGAAAGAGAGAGCACGAGAGATAAAAGGGAGAGAGAGTAGGGCAGGTACATCAGATTAGGAAAAAAAAAGACACCACCAATGGGGTAATTTCCGTAAATATGCAAATGTTTACCCAGCTAACGGGGAATGTTCTCAGAACACTGGCTAACATTTTGCTAAAGTTCTCTCAAAATGCTAAAAAACACTCTAGAAGTAGAGTTAGTAGGACATTTTTTAACATTATATTTCACATTAGGAACGTTATTTTTTTAGTTGTTAGTGTAACCATTTAAAATGTTACGGAATTTAAAATAAATGTTAACGCCATGGCTAAGCTCTAGAAACATTCAAAATAACATTAACGTTTTTGGAGCCTATTGGATTATTGGAATTTCAGGGAAATATTCTTACCACCTAAAATGGTTAACTGGGTATATGATACAAACTGTTACAATCGGCGCAGAATTACAGCATGTCAAACAGACATGTAAAAAGAAAAGCACAGAAAAATACTCTACAAAACAGGCATCACAAAAATGATTCACAGCATAATACTGGATCCTTTTGAGTCTTAGCAAAAGAGACATAAACAGCACGAAATCATGAGCAAAATATTCCCAATGTATTCAATCTCTCTTCCTCTGTGCAGAACAAATGCAGCCAACAGCACCGGAATGTTCGGAACTGACAGAGCTGTCAGAGCAAATGAACGTTTGTTTGTGAGTGACTTCAAACATTTAAATGATCCTATGAATGAATTATTAGAACCATTGACAGAACGGTTGGGAAACTGGGGCATTAAAGACATTCCCTTGCTGGGATAATGTTCCTGTTTGTACACAGCAGTGGTCTCTCTTTTTTTTACTGGTCATTTTTTAATCTTTGGGGGCAGCTGACCTTGAATTCAACTGGAGTCGTCGTTGCTGGCGATAACGTAATTACATGTGCTAGATTGGAACTGATCCTGTCTGCTCAATGAGACTTTTTTTTTGCAATTACACTTGAGATACTGAGAACTGAAATCCACCCACATTTGTGCATACCCACACATTTACATACTCCAGAAAAGACAGAACATTTACTGCTGAAAAAGCTCGTAAAAGCTTCAGAAACAGTAAATACAAGCCTAATTTATTGATTTTGTTTGCTGGAATATTTTATATAATTTTATTCTAGCATTAATATTTCATGTTTATGAATATTTTATGTGTAAACAAAACTATCTATCTATCTATCTATCCAACCATTCACAAATCAGTCTTTATCTATATATACCTGTCTGTCCGTCCGTCCATCTACCTGTCTGTCTTTTTGTGACAGCTGGCTGGAAAAATGATCTAATTTTGTATGACAATGACCCCTGCATTAGAGCTAAACCCCCCCCCCCCNCCTAAAAGTTCACCATGTCACTTTTGCATGTAAACCTCTTAATCAAAGGGCCCTCTTGGTTAATGATGTCACAAAGAGTCCACTCGGGCTGGGAGGACCTCTAACTCTAATGCATCTTCAGAGAGTGCTGTTACCATGGCGCTTGTGAGTGACAGATTGTCACAGCAACGGTAATAGATGCCTGTCACTACGGATTACCTCTCTCCTGAATTAAGAAAGAGCAAGGCAAAGTAGCTCTTTTGAATGAGGGCTTTCCTGCATCAAAATCAGAGAGGGAGAGAGAGAGTGAGAGAGAGAGAGAAGTGGAACTACTCCAGATTAGAAACAAGACCTCGGACTTGAAAAGCCTGGCTATACCCGCTGAGTGTCTCACAGTCCAGAATAAACACACAGCAAAATGTGTACACAATCAGATGTACAGAGCGTTCATAGAAGCAAACACAGATAGGGGTTCTCTCATATCATGGTCTTTGGAGAGTCTGAGAGGCCCAGCTGGTGCTGGCGAGAGCTGCATGAGGCAAAGATGTCCAGAGAAGGCATTATGAAGGAGGGGTGCAATCTGCCGATGGGTAATAACATGTACTGACCATTTTCAGCCAGTAGGGGTCAGGCATTCTTACCTGTGATTTGTTCATCATTATTCCCACAAGTCACCCTTTGAAAAAAATATCAATACATACACATCGATGGAAAGACAAAATATAGACAAACAAAAGATTCGCAGACAAACAAATGATAGACGAAATATAAACAGATGGATAGACACGGACAAAAAAGAAAGACGGATAAATGGACGAACAGACGGACGAGCAGATAGACGGGCAGATAGATAGATAGATAGATAGATAGACACACAGATAGAC
>JAZGTI010011508.1:0-16565 GCA_036877585.1 Botia kubotai
AAAATGTTGTCATCCCTTACCCTCACTAGCATTAAAAACCTGTACTGTCTGAAACACATAAGGAGTTCATCAGAATATCCATACAATAAAAGCAAATATAAATGAACTGTCAACTCCATTTATGTTTAACAGAAGAAAGCAAGCCATTTATGAGTGAAGTATCTCTTTAAAATGGAATAGCCCCGCATGAGTGAATTTGTTGATTTATCACTGGAACATCTGTCTCATTTTATTCTCATTTAACACACAGACACACTCTCAAACTCTTCATTTGTTCAAAAATACACCCTCATGCACACACGTCATGCACACGCTAAACTACACAAGACAGACAAGCACACCAAATACTCTTGCACACTCTAGCTTGTATAAGCTTGTTGTAGAGAACCCGTTCCATAGTTATTAAAAGGCTCATGAGCTGCAGACAAACAGACACTATATCACACATGTTGACTTTTGGTATTTCTTAAAAATACATAGAAAATGATGCATGGTCCCTATTGGTGATTGGTGAATCTATGGCCTAATAACAGTAAAGGAATGCCCTAGGCTGGCTGCCTGCCATAAATATCAAAATGATATAATTTCTCTCTCTCAAACTACACTTAGCAGAAGGGAATACACCTCTCAATTATCTAAAAATGACCCATATTTCACTTCAAGGTCACCCCTCCTCCCCCCACACAAGGTAAATAGCCCCATGATTGTGATTGGCTGGACAAAAGTAGTGTAACAGGTATAAGGTTTAATAAAATTTTGTCACTTTTGATGTCATATAATGTCATATTTAAAAACAGCAGCTTTCAAGTGAGAGTGTAACCATCACAAGTTCAAAGTTATATAATAATGTATTGTACCTTACTGAAGTCTTTATAATACATGTATATATGCTTTAGTAAAATGGCCACTGTGGCATCTGTCTGGTAGGCAAGATCTAAAAAGGCAAAAGTTAGTTTACTAGTTATTTTTTGTCTTGGTTTTCGTTTGAATTTTTGTTGATCTTTCCTACTTAGGTCATTGGTGTCTATTCGTTTCCATCATGGTTTTATTTTTGTATTTTATGTTTTTTTATGGCACAAAGACTTAAGAGAGCGAGAGCGATAAGGATTAAGAGACGGTACCACCACACCAGTACCTGCCCTATCTCACACTTACACTCCCTCACCCCTCCCATTTCCCCCAAATTAGAGAAGCTCTGCCCCTAGTCCCACCCTCAGCCATCATCAGGACTTGACTCTTCAGGGAACTCATCAGACGAGCCGCTTTTGTGAATACGTCCATCGCTGCGCATGCTGTGGAAGGTTTTCTTAAAGGCTTCCATCATGGAGTGGGCAAGTTTTTTAGCTTCTAATTTACTCTCGCACTCCACAGCATGGCAGTCCATCTGGAACGTAAGATCATCGTTGATTTGCCGGTAGATCCACGCAAACACGTCTGGGCTAATGTCGTGGTCCGCCGTGCAATATGCGATACGAGCCACCTGGAATGTGTCCATGGCAACTGCAGCCTCACTCCGCCCATCCAGGTGATGCAGTCGCACCTGGAAAGGGCGGATCTCCAGTATGGCATTGGAAGAGGTGATGGAGTCAACGTGGGCTAAAGACTTTCGCTTTGTGTCCCATAATCCTGCAACTGCCGATTCTGTGCAGCCAGACAGAAACTGAGTCCCGGAAATCGTCACTTTGCCAAGGTAAGTCACCTGGTAAAGGGAAAACAGAGATGATGTAAGGTACAACTTTATACAAATTCCCACATGCAAAATTAAAGGTTTAGATAAGTTGCTATTTTATTAAACTTACTTTTACTAGAATTTTTGTCTATTAGAATTAATTTATAATTCTTTTTTTATAATTTATAATTTTTTTTTGTGTCTGTTATGAGATAAATTAGATATAAGATACATTTCAAGATATAAGATCAATTTTATCTTAGATTCCATTTGGTATGCAGACAGCCGTTTTTGCTGTGTGAACCAAAAACCATGTAAAAAAGGAAAAAACATCATAGAGAGGAATCCTGTGGACTCATGACTAAAGTCAGCAACTCTCCTAAAATACTAGATAATTTTACCCTTCCAGGACATGACAAAGTTAGTTCAAGTTGTAAAATGGTGAAAGGTAAAGCCTTAAGAAAACTTGCAATATTCATTACTCTTTCATTTATTTTATCAAGAATTTGTCAAATGCATTTTTCATTATTTAAGCTAAAAACAGTATGCTGTTGTTTTCAAACAGTTAAAGGATAAACAGATAAAAGATTTCAGAAATGAGTAGTACTGTATTGTTATTATAGTGTTTAAATGTGTGTACTTGTGGCGAGCATTTGGGAAGAAAATGTGAGACTACACAAGAAAAACACAGTGTCTGGCTGGCTTTGTTTCTCTTTCAGACATTCTGTTTAGTCTGCAACCACAAGGTCTAATTCTGGCCCCGTTCTGTCCTTCCTATTTTTTTATAAAATGTAGTTTTTTATTGTTTTTCTAAATTGTTTCTCATTGCTTTAACTGTACAAACTTTGTAAAGAAAATGAAAGAGTACAAACATCGGTGCTGAACTTGGTAACAGAACTGAATACCAGAATGCAAAGTCACTCTTATGCACAAAATTCTAATACAGTGCAGAAACAAAGACATGAGGCCTTGCTGTGAGCTGGAGAGGAAATGCCAGTAATATCTTTTCTCTTCTGAAAACAATTTACATCAGAGGGAAAGAGAGAGTATGATTATTCTCTGTTGGAAGAAGTGTTGGAAAACATTAGACTTTAATGAAACAAAATAAAGAAAAAATACTTCTTCAAAACTTCTTCCATACTTATGACTATTTGTCATAAATTTGAAACCATCATCAAAACAAGATCAACCAGTGGAAAAATATTTTTGTTAACTAAAATAAAAATAAAGCATAATCACGCTTAGAAAAATACCAAAACACATCTAGAGCTATGATGTATAATGGCAAATTAAAAATAATTTAGAACTTTCATACTGAAAATAAAAAGTAAAATTTAAATTAAATGTAACTTAAACTAAAAAAACGATATAAAATTACGCTAACTCAAGCTCAGAAGCTCACTCTTATGTTAAGTCATTCTTTAAGTACTGTGTTTCAAGTGTGTATTTTTCTTTAATGATGTTCTGACTGATCATACTCTCTGAGAGTATATTCAATCACATCGCTCTCTGTCTCATTCTGGGTGGGTCTGTCTGTGTGTATGTTCCTTAGGGGGAACACTGTGAAGACCCATCAAACAGTAAGATGAATTGATGCTTCTTAGTCACCACAGAGTCTAGACACCAACTGAGCTTTCATTCATTTTTCCATCCTCACCTCCAAAGGCAACTGGTGATTTAGCTGCACTGATGCACAGCTCTCATAGAACAGAAGCTAAAATGCTGTCCAGAACGGAGAACATACAATGAACATACTATATGGTCTTATATTGGCATTTTACAAATCAGGATGATAATCATAATAGCAGCATGTCTTCCTTCTGACAAAGTTTAGGACATAATCAATATCCATTCTTTATGTGTCTGCTACAAATGACCCCCCCCCCCCCACACATACACACACAATGACATATTTACTTAGTGAAAACACATGCACACGCCTACACTACGGACATGGAGACAATGTTGTTTGTGTTACACTGTTATGCAACATGATGTGGCCACAATTACCAGAGTCACAATGTGTGTGATTCATTTTTAATGTGTGCGAAACATTTTGTTTCATATTAGGGATATAGAAAAAAATGCCATTTAGGATCAAAACGCAAGATAAACATTTGCATATATAAAAAAATGTCACACAAGGATTTGAACATTTTTGAAAGATAACGAAAATGACTTGCAGAATCTGAGTCTGAATACAGTGATATGCCCATTGCTGCTTAATTTTTATATGTAACCTACTACTTTAACAGCAACACACAAATATGTCAACACCCGAACATTTCTAGTACGTACTCAAGTTCACGGTTTACAAGCAATTTTCTCAACTGAGTCTCCAGCAGGTGGCAGCATTGGGAAAACTCCAGCTGCTGCTCAGCACTCTACTTGAGGAAACTCCATGTATAATTCAGAAAAGAATTCCTCACCAGCTCGGCATTCCAGAGTGGGATGTTAATGTTCCAGCCGTCTTACAGAATGAGAGGCACATGTGTCTTCCAACACAGCTGTACAATGAAGGCGTATATATACAGCCCTGTATACTGCATACACTCAAGTGTGTGTATGTGAAAGTGTCGGTTTGAGTGAAAGTTTGTATGAATGGTGATAACTATACTTGGTCTGTGTGTGTGTGGCAGGGGGTGTGTTTGTTAACAGAAAGTGTGTGTGTTTGTCTAAACAACTCATAAAACAGACTTTGTACAAGCCTCTGAGCTGACAGAATGAATCTTTCACCTCTGACTTCATAATGACGCCTTTCACAAATGCGCAGACCCAATACACACGACAAACACAAATATTTTCTTTTACCAAACACACACATGCACAGCCACATAAAGTCTAAGCGACGAGTCACTTCTGTACAAGTACAAACACACACAATTATTCTGTTGCCACACTTCTAAAGCCTAAAGGGCCTGTTCTCACCAAAGCTAGAACTATAAAGAAAGTTTAAAATTCATCCTAAATTTATGATATTAGCAGAGTCCGCACCACAACAATGATAAAGAGAAACAACAGGATCACTTTAAGAGCATTTTTTTTCCAGATGATGAATGATAAATCATTAACAGCCAATTAGAATTCACTTTTAAATGGCTCATATGTAGAAAATGGCAGATATTATTGTGGAGAATCTCATAAGCTCCTTCCAATTCCTCTCGTCTTTAAAGGATTTCATGTACCCAAAAGCAACTGTTTTTCAATTGTTTTCTTTGTGAAGCAAAATCACGTCATCTACATCTACGTCTTTATAGTTACTGTCCTTGGTGTAAATGGGCCTTAACACTTTACTCTCTACACACAAACAAGTGATTGCTGACATTTTTAACTACACAGCATTAATGTAAACGTTCAGCATAAACTAAACTGTCCTTTTCTAGAATCTAGTTAGCCAAAGTTAGTTAAATTGTTCAATGTTTTGTAGCAAGCTACCTAAATAATAACACATATGGCATGGCATATATATTTGAAGGTAACTCTATCACCCTGAGGTGTTCAAAATATTGGCCAAACATCTGCATCTGCATCTGTGTACTTGTGTAGAGTATGCTCTGAGTTATGAGAAGATCCTGTAGCTCAACTAGTAGAGCATATTGCTAAGAGTCATGACGTCTAATTCCCAGGGCACACATGCATACTGGAAATGCACAATAAGTTGCCCTGCAATAAAGGATCTGCCAAAGGCATAAATGTCCTGGCCTTAATGTGGACTGCATTCGAATACATAATAGTTATGTATAATATGAATATAGCTATTCAGAACAGTGCATAAAATTAAGCTTGGGTAGTTACTAATATTTTAGTAATGTTTTTTTAAACTACCTGTTTAAAATTAGTAATGTTTACTAATGTTGCTAATTTTACTCAGCAGGTGTGCCTTTAAAGTCTTAGTGTTCTACACGCCTGTTTTAACCAAGAGTACACTGTTCTCTAAACTAAGAGTACTACAAGTGTCCTCTAAGCACAGAGTACTCTTAAATGCGTACGTGTGACTCTATTTATATGTTTATTCAGCCATTTCTTTAGAAGGATCTCAAATATGCTGATGTTGAAACAGAAAGAGGAAAGATCAGGCCAGACAAAGAATGTGTTTATCCCGGATTGTGGTGATGACTTAAACCAATGTGTGACCCGGATCAAAGCACAGCCAATTCCACAAACCCTCTGAGTTACGAGAAGATTAATATAGAAACCACTGTTACTAACTCACAGCAATACAAATTTGGTTAGCAACAAACAATCCAAACTTGGTTTGAAAATTCAGACATGATCCAAACTGTGTCCACATGTTTGAAATTTGATTTAAATCTTTGAAACACATCCCAGTCTTAATGGTCAGTTAAAATTGGAAGTAGTTTTTCATCACTTAAGACATGACGCACAAAGTTTGCAGTGTTGTTTTACTGTCAAAACATTCCTCACTCTTCCTCATGCAGAAGTTCCCATCTAGTCAAGTTACGTGATTTAATAAGCATCGTACTGACCCAAGCATCATTACAGCCACCAATACTGATACAGCAGATACTGACTAAACTGTCTAACTAAACAGATCAGATTACATCACTTGTAAAATTATAGTGTGAATCGGATTTGTGTGTTCAAACTAAATCAGAGTTGTGCGCATTGTGAACTTCAATGGAAATGGAGGCAGCAGATGAACTATAAAATTAGGGAAAGGGCAAGTATTTTATGTATGCCTAATGCTGAGTGTGCACAGGAGAGCATACACACACACAGCAAAGCTGATCTCCATGACAACAGCATATAGACTGGCTTTGTTATGTTGTTACATAACCAAAAGACCTCAATGGATGATTAAGTCTCCTTTCTTTCTCTGTCACTGGTTCCTCTCAAATGCAGCTTCTCTCATGCAACAACACGTGGTTTGTCAGCTGGACACTGGACACTGGTTAAAATGGGAATAATCACTGTTTAAAGAAAAATGTGAATCATCATAAAACCAGCCTACACCCAAGTGTAGAAACGCTTGTGGTCCAGTTTGTGTGTGCGTTTGGGTTACGCCAGAGACTTTATACTCTCTGAGGCCCGTGTTAAAATACACAGATGAAAATATGTGAAATGTTTCACATATCTTGGGTTCAATGAGGAGGCCGTCGACTGAGCAAGCATGAAGAGTGTGCCAGAAATGTGGCAGCGATCATTTTGTGGGCCTAGAAATCTCGCTGTGAAGAAACGCATACTAACACACTACTTTTTCTAAAGTATATAGTAGCTATATTGTAAACAATGTGCAAATATTCTATATGCATGGGATACCGAGATTACCTAATATATATTGGACAATATCCAGTGCCGTTCAATGTAATTCACTTGACCTTCTATTTCCAGGGTTAGGACTAAACTGAACCACAATTTGTAACTTATTTTTGGCTCATTATTTGATTGGACTACCAAACGCTAAGACGTTTTGCCATAAAGTTGGATTAAAAATAAACAACATTTCTAAAATGATAACTGGACCCCACTCACTGGATCACATATGCATGTGATAAGACCATAATATCTGCTGTTAAAGTTACTAACGGTTATTGCTAGAAAGAAGAAAATTAGGGCAGTATAAGAGAGTACAAACAAAAACAGAGAGCGAGGGAGAAAGAGGGAGATACTCTGTGTTTGTCTTAGCCAGCATTTTGCAATGAATGGATGCTGAGGTTTCCATGGCAACAGCATTACACCTTCTTTAGTAGGGCGATATCCTTGAGAGATTTTTTATATTTTTAGCCTATGTATTTTGACCATTTTACCTTGCAAGATATGCAGCAGGTAACCAAACTTGGGCTGTCCGCATGGGTCATTGCTGTGTCTGTCTGCGAGTGTTGGCTCCATACCTTGTATCCTGGGTGTGTGCGGTTCTTGGTGTGAGGTGTGGTGGAACACAGCTCGATGGCCTCTGGCTCATGAAAAATCACTGTAGGCAGAGGGTCCTTTCGAAGTGTCAGCACATTGAGTTTGGTCTTCAGCATGGTCTGCAAATGCTGAAAAAGAGAAAATCAAACTGCATTGATACCAGTATACGCTTGGGAAACATTATATCCACAACCTGGACTGAGGAATGTCTTTATAAAGTTTCTAGCACACCTGTGAGATATTAGATACACAACGTCTGTCTCTCCCTCTCATGCATAACACCAATGTTAACTTTAATTTACAAGTGTGATGGTTAGACAGTACAATAGTGGTGGTCTGGCAACCCTTTTGTAAGCACCCTAAATCCTTAACCACTAGACTACCAACACTCAAACATACAGATCTTTCTGTGTTTTTTTAGGTTCATTTACCACCCTTGCAGGGTTAGTAATGTTAGTAATTATTGATTATTTTGCTGGAGGTTTCAGCATATGTTTAGTCTACCCACCTGTCTGTCTACCCTGTCTATCTACCTATCAGCTTACCTGCTTGCCCACCAACCTGACAAAAACCTACCTACTAATCTGCCAAAAAAAACTATATACCATATCTCTACTTACCTACCAACCTAAAACTCATGTACCTGCCTACCTACATACAGACCTAGAGAAAGAGAGAGCGAGAGAGAGGGGAAATGATTGAATGACAGGAGCCACATGTTTAAATGTACCCTGAGCCCAGAATCAGCACTATACAACTTTCTGAAAGAAAGAAACATTCCTGTGGTCTGAGGAAGAACTAAAAGCAGAAAGACGAAGAGAAGCAGAGAGATGGACAAAGAGAGAGATTTACTCAGGTGAGGGTGAAGTGTTGAAAAAAAACTGGAATTGTAGTTATAAAATTTTCATGGCATTTCATTTTATTCTCTGTCAGAAAGATAAAATTTTTTTTTAGAGATTCTAAGCAACCTTACTGAATTAAATTACAGCTTATTCATTAGAAGACTGGAGAGGAGGAGTAAAGGACTGTTTCCACGAAAAACTGTGTGTGTGTGACAGAGAGAGACAGAGAGGGAGAAAGAGAATTAACTGCATAGTAATTGTTAAGTGTCCTTGCCCTTCATGTATACTTAAACATATATTAAGTAATATTTGTCTGTCTTCTGAGTTTTCACAAGGTCATAAAACAATGTGTTCTTAAGCACACTGATAATTGAAACTGTTAGCATGATCACCATACACCTCCCTTTCTGGAAACCAAATCCTGTGTTCCAAACTTTACCTCCCGCAGAGCGAAGGAATTCTCACAGTTTCTGAGAAACAGGGGACATTCCTAGAATTAGGTCCTAATTTCAAAAGGGTTCTAGACAGATTTTCCTGTTTACTTGAACACTGCATGCTTGAGAACAACACATGACTATCACCTTTGCTAAAGACTCAGGCATAGTTTTGACCACACCAGCCAGGACCTCCCTCAAGTACTTCTAAGTTCTTCATGAAGTTCACTGTACAGTTGCCTTTACAGAACCAAAAGCCAGTTGTACAGCTGTTTCATTGGACAGTCATGTTGTTTCATGCTCAGCCACTTCATGACCAACTACTGTGGACGTCAATAAAGTTTAGCACTGACATCCACCCAAGTGCATCAATGTCTTGTCAAGTACTATGTGTCTTGTCAAGGAACTATGTGAGAAGACTGAGTAAACAACTCACATAAAGCTGATGTATGACTTAGTGTAGTGCTAGAGCCGTATGCGTTACATTTATGCTACTTTTTTATCCTTTGTAGTTTGACAGGCCCTTGGTGTATATTGTATTTCTTGGAAAGGGGCGATGCAAATACCTCTTTTTGTTTTCCATAGAAGAAAAAAGTCATACAGTTTTGGAATGACTTGAGTATAGAATTGCCATTTTTTTGGTCAGCTTGGCATGTCTAATGAAACTCACGTTTTACAGAGGGATTTTTGGGAAGACAGCTTGTTTTGGCTGAAACATCACCATCTAGGTTAGCAACTGTATGACACTAAACAGACTTTAACACTACAATACTATAACAAATTCAATACTATTCCATGCAGGTCTGTTTTCACATTGTATTATTTGGCTCTGAACCAAGGTACATTTGAATCATCATGAGCACCCACACAAGTGTTAGAACCAAACAAACTCAGGCCCAGAACACATGCTCTAGTGTAATAATAATCATATTTCTACTAAACTGGCTGTATTATTTTAATGTATTTAAAATAGTGTTACAATTATAAATAATAATTTATAATTATAAATAATTTTATAGGTTTGTGAACTGAACTACCAGGTCCAAAAGAATCACAATTGTTTAGTGAATCTACCTCACGTGTGCAAGAAAGACGTAGAAAGTAGAAAATGTGTAGAACTTGTCAGATCTGAACTAAATGGTTCTCAGTTGTAAACCACATATACATTTGTAAGTCATTTCCTGCTGTGTGTGGGCAAGCGATGAACTAAACCATGTCAGTGTTTAACACATTAAACAGGAGTTTGTGGGTCTGTCCTGCAGTGATGGGTTTAACAAGACCCAGAATGTCTCTAGTCATTCATATATCACTCAAACAGAGAGAGAACATTGAAAGAACATCAGAGAGAGCTGAATAAAGTTCAGGAAAGGGCTTGGGGAGGTCTCAGGTCGCTGTCATTCCAATTGTATCTGACAAATGTCACATTTAATACAGAACACACAGTTTTAGCTGTAACTTTAAGCAACATCTTACAGACATTTTGTCTTCCAAATGAATACGCCAGACACATAGAGTATTTACTCTAAACTGGCCAATATTTAGCCAATAGAGCCAATTTATCACATTATCCGATGACTATGCTTACTTAACAGATTAACAGATGTGTCCCTGTTGTATCACACACAATATAATAAGGGTCTTGTCAAGTAACAACAGCAATGAGAACTAGATTAAACCACAATAAATGCAACCGACACTATGAAAATTTGCAAATTTACATCAAGTTTTATTTGCTAGGTGTATTCATATTGATTGTGAGCGATACCAGAGTTCACATGAGCTCTACGGTTTATCAGATAAATCTTTTCTTCTTCTCTTCTGTGAGTAAACTAAAACCGTCAGTGTGGCTATTACATTTGATGATGTACTTGTGGTCCAGTGTAGTTCGTTTTTTTTGCGCAACTTTTTCAAGAATGCGGTAGTGAATCCTGAAAATGTGCATGCATCAGTTTGGTTATATTACGTGGCTGTCACGCTAGTGAAAAAAAAACGCTCTATGAACGCAACCGTCCAAAGTGCCGTTGCCATACTAGCAATTAGCTTCTGTCTTGGTTTGTGTGAAACATGACAGAGGATTGGGGATGTACATAAACAGTGTGAGGCATTAATGCATTCCTAGCAAATCAAGGTTTTTTCTAACTGACCAGGGCCAAGTAATTGCAGCCCTGACTAGGTGTTCAATATAAATATAAATTCAGCTTCATTCAGTTCCAAAATAATTTCAACCTATTTAACACAGAATATTCCTCTAAAATAGCTTCATTAGACATATTGGGATAAAGTCTAAAACATCATCCTCCTTCCTACACATTGAACTGGTCCATTTCAAACCTGACTTTTACACAGACATCATGTCATATGCCAATGTAAGATTGCTATGAATGAGAGACTGTTTGGGTGCATTTAACTTTACGAGGGTCTGTGTTGCGTTTCACATGGACCCGCCACGGCTAAACCAGACCAGACACGTAGGAGGTCCTAAGCTGGTTGATGGTGACTGAAGCCAAAAAATGTGGGTGTGGGAAGGTGCCAATGACAGCAAAAAAACTTAAAGACAATAGAGGCTCCGCCCACCTTTACTACAAACACCAATCAACATCAAGTAGCACTGACGCACGAAGACCATTAAGCCGACCACTCACATGCACTAATGAAAGCATTCCTAACTTTACAATCATACATTTGAATACTCTGATTTATTTTAAATACTTTTTAGACACATTTGCATGCATACACACTCCAGCACAACCATCTCTTTGTGAACCTTGTGGGAGAGTTTTGCCAGACACTAGAGAAGCTAACGACAGACAGACATATCCGTGGTTTACCCTTAAACTCACTTAAAATACAAGCACACATACATACTGAAGCCAAACTGAAACCAAATAATATTCTTGGAAACTGTAAATTGTAATAGAATGAACTGTATTGTACTGCAGTTCACTCAATTAATAATAAAGAGAAAACATGACATACTTTATACAACTGCTTTCTTACACATTCTGGCACATGCCAAATCCAAATCTTTTCTCTCTGTCCAAACAAACTGCAGAATAAATGTATTATTGAGTTCACTTCAGTGGACTTCTGAAGTCAATATAAACACTATAAATACGCAAACTTAAATAGTAAATATTGAAACAAGCAATTAGCAGCTAATGTGAAGGAAATTCTTAGGGGACATGCAAGACCAATGTTGTAATAATTTTTTGTAATTGCTTCAACTGTATCCAACATATATTAGCCCATGGACACAGCGTTGTGAGGCATTATAGGCATGCTCTGGTGATTTGAGGAAAACATTAAAATACCCTATTTTACCCTTTAATTCTAAAGATGCATTGAATTTATCTGCAACGATAAGGGAATGCATTAAGATAAGCTTAAAAATAAAAGAACAAATGTATGAGATGGTGGCAAAAGGATTATAAATATTTTATTTAATACATAAAATTATTAATAAAAATTTTACCCCATGTATGTGTTTTTTGACTTTGAATAAAAGTTTTAGATGTAGGGATGTAAAAAAGGAGGGAAGAACTCATTGCAACAAATGAGGAATTTATTATGAAGAATGTACCAGAACCCAACAAATCAATGTGGATACAACATTCACTAAATAGCCATGTAATCCATATTCTGCTCTCTTGGATATTGCAATATACTGCATGGAGTAAACAGACCAGTTTAAACCGGTATGAATTTCTATAGGCTACCTAGTCATGCTGTTCTCCAGAAAAACATAACTGAAGTTGGCTGACCAAAGAGTCTTGATGTTAAGCTAGGTAACAACTCATGAAGACACCTTGTACTGCATGTTGCTAAATAGCATCATGTCTGTTTAGGACACAGTGTAAAACCCTTCTTATGAGCCAGATCTTTCCATGAAAATACAGTTTTATGAACACAAAAGCACCATGTATCTAACACAACCATTGTAGGATTCTTCTAAGCATATTTAGATCTTGTCTATGTGTGCTAACACAATCACAACAAAACGTTAGCGATAGCGTAAAAGTAGCGCCATCCTTGTTACAAAGGGCGGATATAAAACTCAATAACAGCTGAAGAAACAGAAAAACAAAATACACCAGAACGGTTCCAGATCACAGAAAGGGAGAGATGAGAATGAGACTGAGCATCACCATCAACACAGCGATGCACGTTACCATGGAAACGCCACAAAGAGAGAGACTGCTGGTCGTCATGGTTACAACGCAGCGGACAGAGTGAAAGGGCTTTACTGCATTCTGAGAAAAGTGTGCTGAGAAAAAATCCATGCGTATGAGTGTGTGTGTGTGTGGAAATTGGAGGCTCTGAGAATTAGGCTGTTTAATTGTCTTTAATTGTCTTTAGTAATTGCAACAACATCAGTCTAGAGTCAATAACTGTAACCCTATATGGTGGTCCATTTAATTTAACTGTACCATGTCTGGTAATGCAAGTCTTTTGTTATGTTTTTTGCAATCACATCTGGGAAAGTACTAAGGCTTAATCAATCCGATCACAGTGAGACAATAACCTTCTAATAACTATCAAAACAATTTTAACATGGCCTTATAAAGACTAATCTATTATGCTAGGAATGTGTGTACCCATGCATCTGTTTGTGTACTCCTGACATTGCACTGGGCAGAACGCTCTGTAATATTTTAGATAGGAAAGTAGAAGTGATCTGAGGTATTTGAAGGTTTGTCTCAAGGCCTCACTCACTCACTCACTCACGCACACCCAGTGTAAATGTCTAGTCGGATGAAACAAACATGTGAAGCTTCTGCGTTATTAGAAACCAGTGCTAGTGTGCAACATGATGTCCTTCCATAGGAAAAGAGTTCTAATCACTCCGACTAGGTTTAAAACAACAATTACATACGCTGTCTCAGATCTACAATACTGTCTATGTACTGTCAGAAAGAATGTATATGTGAAAACATGTATATCCCATCTAACAATTTTAGGTTGTAAGAACATTTACCTAAGGTTTCTATTAAGTAACAAAAACATTTAAATCCAGGAATGTTCCAGGAATGTTCATAACAGCGAGTTTGTTACATTGTATTAATGTTATCGTTTGGTTATAAGAATTACCTACTTAAGACTAACATTTTTGATATATGACACATAATATAAAAAATAAGTTCTACTAATGTTACAGCAAGAATGTTATACTTAACCTATAGATAACTTACTGTCATGTTCGGAGTGCATTCCCTGTTGGCTGAGTAGTACATGAGTACATTAGTTGCCATCATTTTGTAATGTAAAAAATTTAATATAAAGTGTGGTCCTGTTGATTTATGTATGAGACAAAACATTCAATAATATTTATAATCCACAGGAAAAAGATTAAACCCCGCTGGAGTTGCACAAAACTCTTCAATGTATTTGTTAGTACAGTTGGTTGTTTATAAAGATAAAATATTGTTATATAATGTTTTATCCATTTACAAAAGTACAATAAGAAAGCAGTATACAAAGCAGTATAACAGCCACTTGTAGGGCCCCATGCACGTTACGAACATCCTGAACTGGATTTCTTAACGAAAGAAAAGTTATTTTAAACCCAGTTTGCTCTGGGCAAATATGTGCGGTTGCCTAAAAAAGCTTTCAAAAACGTTTACTACGCTATTTAGTAAGCGTCGCCTTGCAAAACTGCGAGGAAAGATTGTGCAAGTTCATCTGGCAAAACCCGTTTCCCTCCACATCTGGATAATATTACAAACAGTTGCGACTGGAGCCTAGCACCCTCAGAGATATAAATACATTAACTATTATTTCGACAAGATTCACAGGTAACTACTTGACTACTAACTATATTGACCTGACTGCTTAAGAATTACACTTGGTAATTGCACAGATAAATAAACAGTGGCGACACACAGCTTGTCAACAGATGTTTTGCTGGATACGCACCGGCCAGCCGTCACAAACAGGCGGAACGGAAATGAACGCACCTCTAAACGCGTTTTTGAAAGTTATAACTTGACACGGCGCCTTAACGCAAGGCTCACTGTGCGAAACGCGACACGACCATTACAGACGTCAGTCTGGCCCAAATGTACAAGGATCAACAACTTAAAAAATAGTGTACATGAAACACAAGCTAATCTCAAGTGAATCCAGCACTGCAAGTTCCTCTTAAAACAAAGTCTTTCCAGACCCAAGGCCGTTTCTCACAACTGGTGGGCTCGTCTGCAGCCATTAAAATGGCCTTACGTTTGAAACATTAGACATGGTTTCAGAGGTTTGCAAGAATGTTGTATGAAACAATTAAGCTATATTTTGGGTGCATGCTTCCAGCAGCTCACCATAAGCTCTGAGGTTTAAGCCAGAAGGGATACAAAGTTGCAAAACGTGCAATGCAAACATCTCATTCACTGTTTGAGCCAGCAAGAAAAGGGTTTGCACGATAAGAGCTTTGGAACCCGTTGGTTGGCCCGCACGCTGGGGGTTTAAAATGTATGACAGATAACACAAGCTTTCCCTACAGTAAAATATGTATCGGCACAAAGACATCTATCTCACCTGCAATCGCTCCGACGCAGGCTGCCACATTTTACTGGGGTGTAAGCTCGATCTCAGGCTGGAAACAAGCTCGCTGGTGGCAGAGGAATAGTCCCGCTATAACATCTGCTCGCTGGTGGCGCTTTCTCACTCCTTTTCTCTCCTCCAGTGTTCCCGAGAAAAAAAATCACTGAGACAGTTAATTCCAACGGTGAGCAAGAACGAAACTCCGCCTGCGAAAACACGCACAGTCTCTTTTCCTTCTTTTCCCTTTTCTCTGTCCTCCGCCCCTTTTCTCAACCGATGTGGTTCTCTTTGTGGCCGGTAGAGGGGGCACTTTGGATTCCAGATTTTGATTCCATCTGGCATGGGTCCGACAAACACAATAAAAGCAGAGTCCATTTGATCGTGTTTTAAACATTGTGTATCGGTTTAATCATTACGATCATATCTAAACCTATTACAAGATAGGATTTAAAAACAGCCAGTTGCAGTTGAGAGTATTTCAGTGGGCCCACTGTTACACTGCTATTTTTTATTCCTGCTTTTGTTAAAATATTTAAAAAATCTAAAATTTGAGCTGTGGAATCTGGACTGGATATTCTGTACTATATACTCTATGCTGCCTACTATGTAATAAAATAGTATAAAACATTACACATTATTATGCATTGCTAAATATTTTCAGAAGAATATGCTACTTTTTTGTTACATGACTTTATTGCACATCAATAACAAGTTATAAAAAATGTTGTACAAAAAAATTGCAAACTCTTATTGTCGCTATCATACATGAGGAGAGATGTTTTCTACTTGTATTAGAAGCAAAGGGAATCATCGCCATACAATATTAGTTAGACAGTGCTTAGTGTAGATATCAGTATAGAACAAAAGGGAACACAAAGTAAACACTCAGTCAATGAGCTTCAATGCACCCTAATGCACCACTCTCTTTCTGAGGTCAAATCTATCAAAAGTGTTTGCTGCCCCCTGTAGTGGGGTAACTTCTAAGTTGCCAGTAACCACAGTCAGCCATTTTTGCAGATGTTTCATGTCAGAACATCTGGAAACCACATAAGGTTACTGACAGGTCTAGGACATTGGTTGAACGCCATATAAGGGCAGAGCCAGCTGGGGGACATTCCGTGTCTAGATAGTCAAAGACATTCCAGCTGTGGAAAAGACATCTTCACGTAGGTTTACTGTCTGTATCTGTGCGTGGGTTTCTCATCTTGAGAGTACTAG
>JAZGTI010011509.1:0-16564 GCA_036877585.1 Botia kubotai
GACATGGTTTCTCAATAATCAGTCAATAGCTCTTTATGGCTTATGCCAGTTTAGGGTGAGAGGCGAGATGTGCTTGTGACTATATTAATAACAGCTACAATGCTCAGGTTGGGCCCACAGGCATAACACTTCAGGTCCTGTCTTGATGTGTGCTTACACAGGCCTTCTGTTTTTTCCCCACTTAATCATTCTGTGACGGTTTTTCCCTGCACTTGTCACTCTGATGACCTCCTATGTGCCAAATTTGTACTTATTTCTCAAACTACACTTCCCATCCAAGCAAGTCCAAACTTAGCCCAAACTTCTAAAAAAGCATTCAGCTTTTTAGGTCCCTTACTCTCATTATTTTACTGTCAACTTAACACTTCTCCAGCAGTTTCAATTTCAGTACAGACATTTTACACATCACTACTGACAGTGATGGTGAATTTAAGTTTACAGGAAGTAAATTAATGTCAGCAGGTCATAATTGTTACAGTGGAGGCTCCAGCCTCCTCTGCACCGTGCCACCAGAGGGAACACTCTCTAGAGTACTGACTGGATTCCTGATGAACTACATCTCCCAGAATGCAACTCAACTTCTGTTGATCATTTCCTGTTTGCCAGCTGTTCATCATTACCACTATCTATATAAACCGGACATTTGCCATCACTCATTGTGAAGTGTTGATTTGCCGTCTGCATCAATTCTGAGCGTTTTTCCTGTTGTTTCCCTGCTGGTTTTTGTGTAAGATCTGGATTGGCTACTGGTTATTGATTGTTCTCTGCCTGCCTCTGATTTGAATTGTTAATTGTTTTGATTCTCTGCTGCCTGTCTTGACTATTGGCTTGTGTTTTGGATATTGATTGTTTGCTGCCTGCCCCGACTTCTGCCTGTTTAACGTTTACGATTCTGTCTTGTCTCTACTGCCCCTGTTTGCTGTTTATTACCTTGCCTGTTGACCATTCCAATAAATAAGCTGCATATGGATCCTAACTCATCTGACTCTTCGTTACAATAATGTTATTAGCTGGGATAGTCATTCGGTGAGGCTGATTACATTAGACGTGGGACATGGCTCTCTGGTGAGGTTTTAAGCCTGACAATACTCACATTGAGTTAGAAGCATGTTGACCTCAGCTGTGACTGATAACAAGCACCACAGGGGAGAGACGCTTGCCCGGTGTCTGCAGGTTTGGAGCAAAGTCGCTATGATCATTGATAATTTTCATTAAAAGTTAGCAGGTTTCTTTGACATCTGGTTTGTGTCATACAGTCTCGGAAGAAAAATATATTCCGGATGGCTGTTTCTTTCCTTTTTGGGCAGAGAAGATAACACGTCTGTATTGAGCAACGGGACACACACTGTTCTTGCCAAAAAACTGAGCTGAACCACACATCAGGAAAGATTCAATAAGACAAGGAAAACCGACAGAGAAATCCTTGATCCTCTTCCCATTTTTCTATAAGTGTGTAAAGACAAACCAGATTAGTTATTGCTGAAGAAATTGTTTTTTGCTCTGTTACGCCTTGTTGACTGTTGATGTTCTAGTTAGCGTCCATCAGTCCATCAAAAAAAGTTTTAGCGCCCATCAAAAAGCTATGAAGAAAACATCCAAAACCTCACCAGCTTTTTTTTTCTCCAAAATCTGGAGTTGTTTTGTTGCATTAAAAGAAAAATCCTATTGTGTACTATTATTACTTTTAGCAATAAACAGTGTTATAAACAGACTTATTTACTGAGTGCTTCCAACAAAATAAGTTAAGTTTTCTTAAAGCTCAGTAAAGCAACATGCTTTGTGATTTGAAACAGGTTTAGTTTGATCTGTGCTTGATTTATCCATTTCAGCATAGATGTTGCATTGTTTTGTTTTTGTGTATTTGTATATTTGGCTTTAGAAAACAGTTGCTGAGAGATTCTGTTTTGTGCTTTACTTACAATGCATTGATTTATGCACTCTGTCAGAAGAGAGTTATGTCAGTGTAAACTGTAGTCTCCTTTCCTCCCCTGAGATCTGAGTTTTGCTCGCCTATAAATCTGTCCGCAGGGTGCATTGAGAGATTTAGGCATTAGTTCATTGGTGCTACAGTTAGAAATTAGCATGCTATATGGACCCTGGCACACAACAGCAGGCCTCATAAATGTGTTGCCACGGTCCACAAATATTGATGCAAGATTGTAGCATGCCTATAATTAAAAGAGCCTTTGAAAAGGCCATATGTTATGTAACAGATGCATGACATTTGAGAGGGGAACTTAAAGGAAGTGCCTGCTGGGAGCTGCTCATGAACTGACTCCTCTTAAACATCACTAGAGAGAGAAAACCAACAGATTTGTTGGAGAAAACCGACAAAGGTCACCCATTGAGCTACGCTAATTTACAGTGACTTGCCAGGTCACATTATTTTGCTGTGTGATTTTTTTTGTAACTAAGAAATCTTGTTTCTATTTCCCAGAGAAAATAATAATAGTAATTTTAAAATCATTCATTTTTTATTATTTTTTTCCTGTATTAAATAATGTTAATATGCCCTATAGGCTTATTCGAAACTATATTTTATATGTACAATATATTTGTATGTACATCTACAATTTTGTGTATGTAAATTTTTTTAATGTACCATTTATATTATGGGTAGAGAGACCAATATCTGACACTCACTTTTTCAACAGTTGAACCAGGTTATCAAGGAAGTTTCAAAATATGAAAAGTTAGTTTATCAAATCATTATTTGAAAAAAATAAACCTGATATTTAAAGTTTAGGTATGTTTGGAGCCCTGAGGTTGTGCCGACTCCAAACAGAACATTAATGTTAATTGTGTAATGATGTAAAAGGAAAAAGTAGTTATTCAATGCTGTGATTCAACGATAATGTCATTACCAGTAGATTTCTGGGATCTTGATTATATGGTTGCATGTAAACTCTGTTTGACTTATTTAGGTTCTCAAATCACGTGATTCACCATGTTGGTAAAACTTTTCACCAGCGAGTGGATCAAAAGTTTATATTGTATCTTTGTGCGTCATTACCTGTTAACTTTATAGCTTCCACACTGGCAGCTCCGCACAGAGCCGGTCTCATCAATAGATCTTGCATCATTAATTGAAGCCCGACTCTGATGCTGAGTGACGCACACCCATTCCATTTGTACATCACAAGCGTGTGTTCAATAATGAGCAACAGAGAGCTCTCAACAGTATGATGCTCTCTAGAATCTGAATGTGCCGTGGTCCCCTCTTCTTCTGTAGTTTGTGGTGTTTTCATTATTTATCACATAGATAACAAGTATGATGATGAAGTGTTGCCTACAAAGACAGCTCAGGGACTTCAGTCGCACTCTAAAGAGATCTAAGATCATAAGATTAGCTTTTGGACTGCCACGTGCAATAGAACTCAGTAGAACATTTAGCTATTCTTAGATCGTAATCCTGGTAGTAGACAGAGCTCATCTTGACCCAGTATGTTTAAAATTGCAGGGTTGACATGACACAACTGTCACATTTGACTTTAATTGGGAGCTTAAAATTGTGGAAGTACTAGAATAGGTGACCTAGCTCGTTTTTTTTGCTGAGATCAAACATATTAATATTTATCTTCCACCCTGCGATTGTTAACCCATCGAGATATGCTTTAAAAAAACTCTGCACATCGAGTAATTGTACAAGCACGCTCACAAAATTTGTGAATGTAATTTGCATACCACAATTCCTGATCCTTATGAGATTTTTTTGCTGGATACAGCAAACTACCTGACCAGTAAAGTTCCGTGAGGGTGGGCAGAGGGAGAGACACAGCATAGAGAATTACCCATGATGCCCCTCTCATACAAAACACAGTTGTTTTTTGTTTTTTACGTGACATTCAGTTGCAGGGTTATCAGAGAAAAGAATAATTTATGGCACAGAGTACATTAAAAAACCTGAGTGCTCAAACTCAACAGTTGCATAATGTCATCCAATTACATTAGTACTTACTAGATCAAGAAAAGTTTTGTGTGTAATATACATCAGACGGTTAGCAAGCCAACTGACTGACGTTGACTGAGACTGAGACGTTGGTATATCTAATCATACAGTTTATTATGCAAAGCTACCCAATATCTTGCCCATTTACCATTTCCTCATGATACTTATAGCAATTTTCAGACATTTATGTGTGTAATTACTTTCTCTGTACTATAGTGCAAACCCATGCATGTATCTGAACATTACGATAATGGACAGAGCGGCTCCTAGCAACAGAGAAATAACTGGGTGGAGTGGAGGTAAATTATACAGCTAATCCCATAGCACAGGCTGTAGCATACAGTGCTTTGGAATTCATTGAAAAATATAGCCAAGCTTGAGAGCAACCCATTTCTGCAGCTCTGACAAAACACCTTTGATGATTCAGATTTTCACTCTTTGTGTTTTATATTTGTACACGCTGGAAACGTTTTAGCCCTTGTAGATGAAAAACAGCTTGAATAACAGCAAAATAATCACACCAGTCAATGAAACAACTTCTGTTGTGCCAAATTAGGGATAACAATGGCTGTTTTGTTGTTCTGTAAGATACTCAATGTTTGCATTGCCAAAAAGGGAAATCAAAGCTCAGACTTTACTTTTTATTCATTACAGTGTACTTCATGGTACCGATGCTCCAAAAATGCATATCAATCCCAACATGTTAGGCAAGTCAATACACAGCCAACTATTTAGGACAAAAGCCTTTTGATGGGATAACTGTTTAACTCCATCTTTCCTTTGTTATCCTCCCTTGGAGCTTTAGATCAAGCCTCTGGGCGGGAGGCTAATGCAGGCTAATGAAACGGAAAAATGGCATTGGGCAGATGCAACAAGCAAGGCCCTCGGCCAGCCAATGCATCTCTAGGCAACTGGTATCGATCCTGCATGCAAGCTTATTTTTATCAGGGTTGCTTAGGGGAAGATCATGCCTTTGGAATTAGTGGACCGAGGTTTCCAATTAATGGTTCCGCCTGGTTTGTCACACATCAGGCCCTCTACGTTTCTGGGCTAATAAGAACTGACCACGGGAAAGAGACCTCCCGGTCTGCTGATTGACTCTAAATGGAGAAAAAAGACACCGCAGAACGTTAGTAGCGCTGGATGAAGATCAGGGTGTGTGAAACATTCTCAGGCAGGATGTTTATGATATGTAGAACTTGTTATGCATTATTCATTATCTTGAGCTTATTTGAACTTATCCTGCTTATCCTCTTTAAAAAATAAGTTCTAAAGCACCATTAGAAGTATTTTGTTACAACGGTTGCCTTGTAGCTGCTTGTTTACCTAATGGATAAAGCTTTCCTGTAGCTCAGTGGTTTGAGCATGGCGTTAAGGTCATGGGTTCGAGCCCAGGGATTGCACATACTCCCTCGGATCAAACAATGTAAGTCGCTTTGGATAAAAGCGTTTGCCAAATGCGTAAACGTAAGCAAGGCACTAACAAAGACAATTTGGCTGAGATTATTTCTGCAATAACCAGTAAAACCAGACAAAGAAACGCAAGGCTTTATGTTTGCTTAAAAGCCACTGGGACTTGTCCAGTTCCTGAGCAATTCCACCTGTCCTTTCTCATCATGACTGTAGTGGCTGATCCTACCGCATGAAGGGTCCTGAGCTGAATGTTCTTGACAGCACATTGTGTGTTTTGAAGGTCAAATAACGTATCATAGAATGTCAGAGGACCTTTCTCTCTTTACCTATTACCTTTCTTCCCGGTTGTTCTCTCTCACCCCAAATGCTGTCTGGTGTCTCTCCAGTTCCTCTGAAGTAAGTCAGCTGTAATGACATTCTAGCTGTCCAGTGTCCCACAGTGCCTTCCAAAACTGTCCTTACACCAATTCCAAATGAGTTTTCTGTGAGAACATGAAACTAACAACTGGCCATCAGGAAAGCTGCTGCTGTGTGATCTTTTACAGTACCAAGGTAATAATTATGAATTGTATGAATAGAAAGATAGGATGTGGTGATCTGTACACATTTTACAGTACTGCTGTTTTTATTGACCTGATATGAGACCAGTCCTGTAGTCCTTTAGTGGGGTAAGGAAAGCCATGGAAAAGTCATGTGTTTTGCACCTGGGGTAGAAAAGCATACTTCATAGTTTCAGTATTATATACTGCTCCGTTTAATACAATAGAGCTTTTACTAATAATCCCATTTTGTTTTATAAAATATATGGGTTGACCAGAGAGAGTTATGGCATCTAGAACATATCAACTTCATCCAGGTTGTGCAGTATATGATTCCCAGGGCTTTGCGTGCTATCAAAAACGTATAAAAATATTATGAGATCATTGCAGAGAAAATCAAACTGCACCTACGCAGACCTTTTAAATGCACGGGATGCATGCGAAACCCATAAATAACTCACTCGCTGACATTAACATCTGTCATGTATTCTTCCAGGCACCCAGTCACCTAATTCACACCTGTTTCTCCTCCCTGTACTTCCATGAAAAGTCCCGTGCTGTTACAATCCTTCAACTCACTGCCGCGCATTGTTGGCAAGCTTAGAATGGGCTGAAAATATTAGCCTGGGGTCCATAACGTTAATAAACATAATTCACTCCATATCTCTTATACATCTGCCCCAGTTTTAACTTTGCCAACAAAACTACATGTTCATGTGCATTGTGAGAATGTGATTCACATGTATCTGCTTTTGTGGGCGACAGTTCATTTGTTTGTAATAAATTGTCAGATTGCATGAGATAATACCCATCACAGTGAATGTTTTAGGAGTTTTTATTGTTATCATTCCTTATTATTTCTTACGCTGTACCGCAGTACAAGCAGTTTTGTGGATCGTGTTGTTTCAGTTGATTTGTTTCAGTGATTTGATCTTGCGAGGTCTACAGAAGGAAAGTCAGTTAGATTTATATATTTGTTAGAAATATTCCCCCCAAATATCCCCCCCAAAATGTCATTATGTACTTCTATTATTTCAAATCCAGTTGACTTTTTCACATACTGTTTAATTAAAATGAATGACATGAGGTTGGGTAATTTTTGGGTAATTATAAATGAATTTAGATCTTTAGATTGTTTGTACTCTATCATATGTAAACCTATAATATCTTATATCTGTGTTTTAGAAGCATGTTCCAAAAAGGAACATTTCAGGTTTACTTCATTAAACCTATCAAACAGAAGTTACAACTTATACATAAAATAAATAAAAAGTTTTTCTTTATTTTTGGATTTTTCATTTAGCAGGTGCATTTAATCCAAAATTGTTTACATTGCAGGCACAGTCCCTCTGCAGCAGTCTGCGTTTAATCATCGCCCTATAGTTTATGTGTTGCCCTGCCTGGGGTCAAAGGTGAAACCGTTATTTTACCACCTCAGAAATCAGAATTAACTGAGCAACCGCTACCTCACAGATTAGCTGCAACTAAACCCTCTATTTTGGAAAAGCATTGAGTCTAAACCCATTAATACAATAATTTTTCTAAAATATCTGTAAATCAGGTCGTCCTACAAAAACATAACAGGATAGACAGGCCTTATTATCATTACATAAAGTATAATTATTTCCTAAGGTGATTCCAGGGTCTAACATTTAGACACACTGAATCAATTAACTACAGTATGTTACTGATACTCGATAATATGTGAAATTGTTTCAAAGAGGAAACAAAGGTCTGCTGAACAGTTTAATTACAAACAGCTCACGTATGATTTTAATGTGCCTAACGCCATTGAAAAAGAACTTGTAGCTGAAAAGAATTAATAAACCTAAACTAAAATGGATGTGTAATACTATAAAGCTAATAAATGCATTTAAAACGTGTTTTCTGCCATTTAATGTCAACTGCAAATCTGTGTTTATGGGTAGAGATATCTAACCTATCCTGATGCCAACCATTTAATAATTACACTCTTTAGGAAACTCATTATTTTAATAGATGAGATTTGGCTCTGGTCATGTGCTGTCAATCCCTGCAAAGCCAAATAACATTTCAACACATCACATACCTGATTTTTCCCTCTCGTTGAAGAAGATTGACCTTTCAATCGCATTCATTTTCTTCATTTCTCAGTTAGAATTTCTGATACACTTGGTCAAACCAAGCAGCACGTTACATACTGATACAGACACAGTGTGTTTTTGATTTAAAGAGCTTACCTCATGCAAAATCAAAGCGGTAGAAAGCAAATGCTTTATTCACGAAGTTATTTAAGATAAATTAGACCTCAAAAGAAATATTGGGAGCAGCTTATGTTTATGATAACTCTTGAACTCTCAGAGCTGATGGCTCACAGAATTAATGAAGCATCTAGCGCTCAATTGCCCTAAACTCATTTAAAACGGGTCACTGCACCGATTAGCACATTTAGCCACTAATTACCGGCTATTGATCCAACTTAGTTAAAAGGAGGGAGAGAGATGGAAAAACTCAACAAAAATCTGTCAATCACTGACCATGAGGAAATGAACTATATATCTACTATATATCACAGTCTTATTTAATACATTAAAACCTGGACAATAACAGCTTGTATTGAAATATGTATGGGGAGACCAGGGCTAGATGCCACATGGGGAAGTTGCCATATCTCAAAAATTCTATAGTTTTGAGTTAAAGGTCCAGTAACATAAATGTGTGCTTTTCAGTTATATGTTGCTTTTAAACACCTATTTTAAAAAAATACAGTAAAGTGATTTTTGTGAAATCTCTCCACTATTCTAAAACATCATCATGTATTTACTGTAACTGTTGGGGAAACAAGTAAAAAAAATAAAACCACAATTCAGGCAGGGGTCAACTATAATATATATGTTACATTGTATCCGAAAGGTATTTTTATAAATATCAGCTCGGGCAAGCTGTCATGTTTTTTAAATGTTTTAAATGCATCAAGAAAATGATATGTGTTTATATGCATATTATTATCTGAGGGGTTGTGAACAGCCCACTCGAGCACAATGTACATTTTGACACTTGTTCTCTTGAAAAAGAATAGAGCGTGAATATTTTAGCAACGAATAAAGCTCTCTTTTTGTGATGTTGGTCTAAATGGTACTTGCTATTCCATTTGTGCATGTGTTGCTAGGAAAACAAGCAGAAATACATGTCTCATAATGCATTATTTTAATTCATACAATACTAATTTGAATCTGTGCCTGTGTGAGTGAGTTACTTGTGTGCCTCCACAAATTGTCTTTTTTCTTTAATAATGGGATGTCGGTATAACACTATATATGGATATTTGTAAGGCACAGTGTGCAGCTGCTTTGTGTCAGGGTTCTGATCTGACCATGTGTGAAATGTATTTTGTGATAATGACTAGCTGGACATTATCCTATTTTTATAACATGGCTACATACTTACCGAATAAATTCATGGACCAGTTCGACATATCTGTAGATTTAATTAAATTTAATTGAATTTTTCTGGCAGTTTCTAGAGGATTCCACTGAAGTGAAGTTTGGGAAGTTTATTTTTTGATTACTGTACGAGTATATTTCATGCCTCCTCTTTTGATGGCTAGCTATACCTACCACTTAAAATATTCTCTAATAGCAGCTAGTGTAAAAGTACACTGAGTTCATCGATTCATCCAGACATCATATTTCTACCGTACTATGAGTACGTTTCTCATTTTAACACGTGTGCTAGTGCATTCTCTCCAAACTGAAATGAGGAGCTGTATGAGGCAGACTACAGCACTGCTTGAGATGATGAAGTTCCAGCATGGCTGCAAAATGTAACTTTTGAACTGAACTAAAATGCGTTTCTTCCAGGGAAATTCGGTCTGTAACACAAACCCACTTATGTCTTCTAATCACATATAATGGTATGGACTGAATATTATATGTTTTGCACTACACAGCTCTGTAGAATACATGATTCTAATCAGTTTAGCGAGTGGCCTTATAATAAATGGGATAACGCACATCCGGACGCCAAAATAAACCCGTTCTGGGTGATTCAAGACCCCTCTGTTCTGTGTCAGGGTCCTGATCAACCTGTCGTGGTTTATTTTGCGATAGCCAGCTGAATGCATTTTATCCATTACTTAATATACTTACAAAATTTTTAGTTCAGCACATGGTGAACATCATTTGTAATATCATTTGTGGTCGTATGTTTACAGTAGTCTACATTCCCTTGTAAGGTTAGACAACAAATATCCAGAAAACAAAGCTGGAATTATTAATATGATTTTTATGGTGTACAGTAGGGTTAAAAGACATCACTTTGTCCAATTTGTTCATGCAAGCTATGGAAGTCATTGATGTGGGTAGCTAAACACCACTAGCATTGCATATATGTTTTAGGCATTTAAAGAATCTGTGTGCATTTTTATAGTATTTGCCCAAGGTAACTAACCCTAAGTTGAAAATTAAGAGAGTATGTGCGTGAGTCCACAGGTGCTTAGTAAAGCATGTGCGTGACTTTGTAATGTGCTGAGTGAAGCATGTGCATGAGGTCATCAAAGACCACAGACATCTCTCCCTAAGATCAGCCTATAATTATACATAAAGAACAAACAGACAATAACACCCTCTGAAACCTGTGACAGGACTGTCTGCATGATTCATCACAGTCTAGCTTTGCTCTGCATTTTGTTCTCATCTTTGCTTTGTTACAATCCTTTATACTAAATGACACAACTTTACCATTGTGTCCAATGATATTCTATTCACTATTGGGGACAAATTGGAATCTGAGAAGTTTTTTTTATATTTTCTAAGCTGATTTTGAAGGGAAATCTGTGAAATGTATTTAAACAGGGTACAAATGTATTACACAGAGCTGGGTGTACAACACTTTTAATAGTTTTAAAAAGCATTATTAAGAAATGATCTGAAATATTAAAAAGGCAAACAAGCTGCTGTGATGTGTAGAGCTTTGTGAACAACAGGTACTGCAATTCTCTGCAGGGTTAATTAAACTAGACTAGATTTTTAGGGTTATTAAACTAGAATAATGGCTATTTTTTATGCTTTATGTATTTATAGTTTCCCCTGCTTGTGTATCATTTTTCTTGTTGGATATCTGCTTAGGTCAAAACATTCAACATGAAATTGTGTTTGATGAGGACAGATTGATTGCAGACGTTCCATAAACAGACACATGCTGTCAAATAAAAAAGTCGACACATTTTGCCTCTGTGTGAAACACCTTTCAGTCATTCATTTTTTTTCTCAAGTGTGAAAATGTTTTTCTGCTCAGAGCAAATGTGACATGAATGCAGGAACATTTCTGACCTGTTTGATGAGAGAAGTTCTGCTTGTGATTTGGCAGTCACAGACTGGCTTTACAATCATTGAGAGATTGTAATCTAATAACTGAACTGATAGGAATGACTCAGGCTTATTACAAAAAATATATCTATCGAATGTTTACTGCAAGTTCACATAAGGATATAAAATAGGACTGACCCATTAGGGGATGCGGAATGCATGGGGATGCATGTATTGGTCTACCTAAAAATACCTAAAATATATATATATATATATATATATATATATATATATATATGTTTGTTTACGTTTGGATATCCCTGAGAAGTAAATAACAGGCAGCTAAATGGCTTGTAGAGGGTCAAGTGATTGAGAGCTATTACACTGCACACAAAGGATGTCTCTGAAGCCCACTGGTGTTATGAGTGAGCGCTTTAATGCGTTGAAAGAAGCACTGTGCTTTAATCTCGCGCATGCTGCTGAATGCTGAGTATGGAGCTCTAACATTGCTTTTCTTGTCATTTGAACTGTATTTATATAACACATGAAGGCTCAGCCAAACCCACATCACTATTACTCACATTGTTAGAAAACGGAAAATGACAGACATTTCAGGATAAAACTGTAATAGTATATATGTAATGCGTTCAGTGACATCGCAAGGAACTGTATTGGTGTATGACCAGATCTAAATGTATCTAAATGCTCCAAACAACAGTAATTTTTACATGTTTCTCCTTTAAAGTTTCAGAGAAGATGCCTTTACGTGTTAGGAGTCGGTTTTGTTTAAAATATAGATTCTTCTAAAATAGATATAAATCTAGACTTTTCCAGTAATGGACAGAAGAGCCATTTCTTGCATCTCCTGTATTCTGTTATTTTATTGGCTCAGCCATCTTTTTGTTGTTCCCTCTCTGTTTTGGAATTAGGCCACCTTTTAATTTTCCTCTCAGAGCAAAGAACTTATTTTTTACAAAACTTTACAACTTACTACAAAGTATAACATACTATGAAACTCATGACAATATTTGCCATTGTCTGACAAATCATGCAGTGTGTTCAAATGTTAAACTTTAAAACACTAGAATATTGACAGACACAACATTTTGAATCTTTTTAACATAAAGGAAAGTTTGAGGGGAGTCATCAAGCCCAGAACAAAGGTTTAATTCGGAGTATGATTTAGAGTAATGATGTTGGGCTAATGTGATTAGCTGATTGAATTTGTGATCATCCCACCATGGACAGATGTTGTCATGTGGAGGGTCACATTGTCTGTGGAGTGAGGACCCCTCGTCCATCTCCAGATCTATTGGACTGGAATTATATACATTAAAAAGAATTTTAATATTCACCTTTATACACATTAAAAAGAATTTTAATATTCACCTAATAATGTCAACATTAATCTCCTTATAGCAATACAAAAACAGACAAGAAATTTTCATGAGGTTCAAAGACTTCAAAAACAGGAAGTGAACGGTTTACTGGGGGGTTAAATGCCAGAGGTCCCGTCTTTATTCGGAGAGATGACAGGTGAATCTAAATCCTATATTAGAAACTCATGTCATGTTCATGTTGTGTCACATGACTCAGAGAAACACAAAAACCGCCAATTCTGGTAAAAAGCACTTGGTGTAAACACAGTATCTTGAGAGCAATAATAACATGGTGATGTGCAAATATTTGGATGTTGACGTGATGTCACGTGCTAATATTTTAATGTATATATGCGTATATGCTCATTTTTTCTGAAAATCTATTCTGTACTGTACTAGGTTTTTCACACAGTGTGGAAAATATTTTTGCGCCTGTGTATTCCAAATTATTCCATTACTTGGAACCCTCAACATGAGAAATGAAGTTATTGTAAAATGAGCAGGTGTGTCGCCCACAGCACATGGGCTGTTCATCTTTATGAGATAAAGAACACATGTTTGCAAAGGAAAGATTGATGAGAATACACTGTCTTTATAGAGCATGAAGAGTCATATGGCGGCTAATGGCGTCACAGTTTTTACAATGCTGTCCTTAGTGGACAAATTAGAACACAAGAAATGATGAGATACAAGAATCATCTGCCATCTGTTCCCATATGCAAATGTATTGTGACGCATTAATTTATATGTTGCTTTAATAACGTCACAAACAATATCTTTCAATATCTTGCAAGGAATATTAACATTAAGTTTACTGATTGTAAGTTATCAGGGTATATTATACATGCACTTTTTTTAGTTCAGGGACATTTTAATTTATTTCAGCTTTTTATACAGTAAATGTTAACCAGAAGAAAACATTTTTGATATGTACCTTATATGTCATTGTTCTTCATTTGATATCTATTTAATATCTTTTGTTTAGACAAAAAGATGTGTTTGTCTACCGCGACTAACCGGCATTAGGACCGAGAGTCATTTCAGCTGGAACGATAAAAGAAAGTACACAAAGAGAGAGAGAGAGAGAGAGAGAGAGTAGACACAGATCTGTAAGTGTGTGTGTGTGGGAGAGAGAGAGGCTGCAGCATCAGCATCGTAATAAATCACAGCAGCTTTGAGGCGCGAGCAGTAAAGTCGAGCAGGCGCAAACTATCGGAACTACAGGGTTACAGCAAGACGATTTATGTATTAATATTATACTTCATCTCCTGCGCAAGGGATAAAAACTGGACAGTGATTAGGTTTACAGTACTGTATCTCCAGGATCCTTTTAAGGAGCCATGGATTATCTTACTGGACAAACTTTTGTCAAACTTGCTTTAATCGTCTGTACAGGTGAGTGTTTACAAACGACTTCTGAACCGCTCGGTTTTGGCGACGTAGGTTTTGGCTCTTTAGATTAACGGTTTTTGAGGTGGTTTCAGATTAAATCCATCTGATCTCGATTGTGAATTATAAACTTGGCAAACACATGTAATTTAATTTCGTTTATCCACATAAAGCTTTTTACCCCCCGGATGTGATGCGCTCTGCTCGGCGAGTTTTATTGCGACGTTAAACAATAAACCGCAAGAGGTTTATATAAGCACTATGAAATGTTGCAGCGCATAATCGCCATAATTTGCGCAAAGTTAGATTTAGTTAGATTTATTTATGGTACAATAGCCTTTGACGTACCAGAATAGGCTGGGAAAAAATAGGCTGCAAAATTGTGCTGTCATACTAATTTAAATACACTATACAATATACAGGAAAGAAGAGCTAATAGATATGAGCAGGGTAGGAGGGATCCAGTTTTTCTTGGCAACCTGTATTGAAGACAAACTTTGGCGAAGAGTTGTGTTCCTGTTAGACGACAAGTTTAATTTCAGCCTTCGTAAATAAATCCACGTGTTAGATATTACCTAACGAGGTTCAAATTTAGTTTTGGTTAGTCAAAATGTTGACTGTTATAATAAATTGTATTTTCCTACTTGTTTTAATAGATGATAAACACCTGGTTACAGACTGTTATCAGCTCAAGTTAAATTACTGTTTATAATTGACTTTGTTGCTTAAATATTTATCTTATTGCACTTCCCCTCTGCATCATCTACAGCATTGTGGCCATCGAACTTGTAACAATAGACCTGTTTTATGTTGTATATTTACATTTGCACCTATTAAATGCTTTTTTATATCAAGTAACCTACAGCACAGTCAGTGTGCACATATTATGAGTTTGTGTGTTCCATGGGAATCAAACCCATGACCTTGGTCTTGCTAATGCAGTGCTCTACCAGTTATTAAATTGATAATAACTAGATATTAAATTGATATTTAATCTGACCTTGCTCAGTAGTATTTGTATGTCATTCAGAATGACCTCATCATTGTGAGTTCAATGCATGGTTGTTGTCTATATGGTTAGAGTATTTATGATTTATGTAATGATTGTTTTGTTGTCCACGTAGCTTTATAACTTCATGTTGTATAGTACGCCATTTCCCACTAAACTAGCTTAACAGTGTTCGGCAATATGTCAATTGAGTATTCAGCGCACGCATTATGTAAGACTACACTGTTTTGTCAGTGTCTAATATATTTATTTATTTAATAGTGTATGTTTTTCAGCAGAGTTTTTACTTCGCAATATATAATTCTGCAGCTCTTTGTTTGCATTGTTCTTTTAGCAAGATTGAATACACAGATGTCAGAACTGAGGCAAAATAAAACCCCATTGTGAAGGTGAATATTTTCCCCTCAGACTGTAGATCCTTTCCTTTTTCCCTAGGTTTACTCTTCCATTTGTAGTTCCATCCTTTATGTATCTTTTTGTGATAATGTTTTAAACCAGATTAACTCACTCACATATACCAACTATACAAGTAAAAAAAAACTGTTAGCCTGGGCTTTAGTCATGTAAACATTATTTTGGAGATTATTATTTATTTGGCATTATTTGGCAGCTCTCAGATATCATGGACTGTATTGTGAGTCTGCCCTGTCAGCTTATAGTCAGCTTTGAAGACATTATACTATACAAGTACTGTACAAGTATATGATTTCAATAAGACACCCAGATACATTTTCACTAGTTATACATTTTTATTGATAGCACATGTTCTCTAATCACAATAATTGCTAGCATATGGTCTATTATTGTGACAATTGCTTGCAAAACTGTTAATAGAAGTGTGTGTATAAGCACAAAATAAGAATTTTAGGTAGCTCATCTCACATACAGCCAGACTTTTAAAAATGAACTTTCTTAGCTTCATAGATTTTCTGGTCAAGAACCGCCCACTTAGACAGGAAGAGATCATATGACAGGTATGTAAAGCAACCAAAGGTCGTTTCGTTTTCTTGTGCTGTTTGGGGGTGGGTTTATCTTATAAATTTAATAACATATATATTGATAACACAAATATACAGTCAAAACTTATTGAGATAATTATGCAGAAGTTTTGTGTACTTTACAAAACACATTCAAACAATGAGCAAAAATGTGTGGACATCAGAATTTCAATCTTTCCAAAAGTAATAAGTACTGTATTATTTTTGTGACACGGTACATTTTTAACAGGATTTAGTTTCTAGGTGTATTAGTAAAAAAGACTTTATATCATGGCTCTTGGAAATTTTATTATATCAGCCAATCAGATTACAGCTTGTCATATCAAGAAAGCACTTGCCATTTTTCTGTGTAATTTGCAGCCCGTGAATGGATGGTGGGCAGACAAAATTCACCCACCATATTTCTGATTATGTTTAGGCCAAAATCAGACCTGAATTTTATTATTAATTATACCAGCATGTTAATTAAGGCATACGGTATTGAAACTTACAGTGCCTGGGCCAAAAACAAAGCAAAAATAAAGAGGTAAATAATCAGGTTATTCCTACAGTACCTTTGGTTAGTCAGTTCAACCACAGGGCAAAGATGCAAGGTTCATTAAT
>JAZGTI010011510.1:0-16563 GCA_036877585.1 Botia kubotai
GAGAGAGAGAAGTGGATGTAATTGGTGGCTTTTGAAAAAGGAAAGACAGCAAAGACAGAATTAGGTTTTCCATCTACAGGCCCTGTGTGTGTGTGTGTGTGTGTGTGTGTGGAGTGAGAATGACAGGCTTAAAGTCTGTGAGCGTTTTCACAGGCCGCACAAACACACACGCATACACAGCTATCAGTCAGACACACTCCATCAGACTCTCCTCCTGTCACATCACACACACATACACAAACACATTCAGCTGGTAATTGTTGTTAATTATTGTTTTTTGTTACTACAAGGGCTGTGGTGAGAGGGATCCTGTGATGGGGAATCACTAAGGTTGTCTAAAATAAAACATTACTCAGTGAGGCGGCGACAGCATTGCTTTCACACATCCACCAACACACACAAGATCCTGAAATATCCTCAGTGTCAAGACTGCAGATGAGTCATGTGATGAAACTTCATCACCAAAATTATAATCAGCAAAGATACAGCGCAAGTGTTTATTATAATACAGCCATTTCTGTTTCAATATGTTACCTACATGCTTTTATTCATATGTTCCACGATTAACAGTGGAAAACGTTACTTAAAGTATATTTAAGTCAAACCAATCAGTGCTGAGAGAGAGAGAGAGAGAGAGAATGATTTGACACAAAGACGCAGTCGGCAGCTCGACATGACATGGCACTATGAAAGGGTTAATGACGGAGCTTACGGCAGGATGGATAATCTCTCCTCTCTCTCTCGTTTCTTTACTGGCTTTTGTCTGATTGTGTTAGACTATAGAACAGCAGTGAGCTGAGCTGCCATTCTCCAGAGCACACATCATTAATAACACAAGCCTATCCATCTGCTCCAGCCCTCTATACATCTCCTCTATTCTCTCTCTCCATCCCTCACATGCCTGTGAGTGTATTCTGTCTGTGTGTGTGTGTGTGTGTGTGCGTGTGTGTGTGCGTGTGTGTGTGTGTGTATGCGTATAGAATGTGCGCATTAAAGGGGGAACGAGGCACGTGATCAACTCTCAAATGAAGTACAAATGTACAATAACACCAGCACACATTGTAATGTCATGTATCAACAGACGTGATCTGATTTAAAGTGACAGTGTTTGTATTCAGAAGCTGTAAGTAGCATCTTCATTGATTTTCACTATTTTAATCAATTATTTTCTAGCTTTACTTAATCCTGACAAATGAATTTTTAAAATGATTAATAATAAGCGACATTAAAAACCGCATGTCTGATGACTGTTCAGTGATGAGAAGAACGCAGTGTGAGATTGAAGAGATGAAGAATCGCAGGAGTAGTGACGGGCAGAAACACGTCACTTAAACACATACACGGGTGCAGATGGATCTCAGCTCATGTTGATGAGTAACTTCATTTTTATTGCAATGTTTTTCCTGACAATTGAACTTATGGCTGTGCTTGTTTAGAGAGAGAGAGAGAGCAAGAGAGAGCGAGAGAGAGCTTAACTTCAGTTAGTCTATGGGTTTAATCAGAGCATCAATCTCAGGCACAGACAAGGAGAATAAAAACAAATCTAATTACACCAGATCATTCAGAAGATGAATTAACCACAGAGATAACGCCACAGACAACACATTAAATCACACACACACACACACTTCTCTCCGTCTGTGCAATAACTGAAAGATATTCTCTCTCTCTCTCTCTTCTGGTATTTTATCAGATTATCACATTAACCTCGAGGAAAGAACTCCACACATTCCCATTACAGATGTAAACCAGCACAAGAGAACCCTACACATGTTCAAAACAAACACAGTGCTTTTCAGAGTCCACAGCTACATCTCACTCAACTTTCCTAAAGTGTTAAAATCCCTTAGAAAATTTGGTGTGAAATTTACCTGTAATTTTATTTGAAGAAAACAGACACAAATGAGATGTGGACGGTATCGCTAATATCAATGGAAGAGTTAGATGAGAAATACTTGAGTTCATTATTAACATTTTTCAGTTTTCTTAAGAAAAATTAATCCGAGTAGCACAGGGTTTAGGCAAAGTCTCCATTTCATCTGTATATCATCTCACAGCTGTCTAGAAGACACATTTATGGATATATTTAGGAGATCTCTTTGTGATTTTAGTTTCTGTGGCTTGTGTGATCATTTGTGAGACTTCAGATTGATGTCTGGCGTGTCTGTCTTCAGTGTGTAACTGCAGCTCCTGGCACAGCTGAGTGACAGAATCCCTGCCAGACGGCCCTCAGTCTCTCCTGCAGTAACCACAGGACTGTATGGAAAGATAGAGCGGATGGACCAGAGGGAAAGAAGCCGAGGAAAACCAGGTTAGAAGATTACAGCTGAAAGGTAAAAGAAAAGAGGAATGAGGCAGAACTAAATGACTGGATGTGTGGAATCAGAACAGCAGAAAATGAACTGCTTTTAAGCAGGCAGTGAAGGGAATGAGTGAATGAGACAGAGACACGGAGGAGAAGAAATGGAAGAAGGTCCTAATCCCCTAACAGCAGCTCTGTGGGGTGACTGACAGCCCAGTGTGCTTCACTGGAGGGTGTGAGTGTACAGAGATTACCCAGCCATCACTCATACACCCTGATACAAGGTCAGGTGGTACAGGCCGCTTGCTCTTCTTCTCTCACTCACTTTCACTCATCTGCTGAGTGACTTACTCTGCCTTGATGATGACATAAATGATACAAACAGACTTCAGTTGGAGCAGACGCCTTATTTGACACAAACATAAGGCTGTGAACCTTACAGTCTGGTCTAAAACTGGGCAGGGCTCGCAAAATTTCAAAATCCCTGGTAGCCCTTCGGACAGACACTCTTCAGATTTTAGTGAAGATTTTCCCCCAAATACACAGTGTGAGTCATACGGACTGGATTTATGATTTATTTGACCGCAGACGAAAGAAAATAATACAGTTTGAAATGGTCAAATCTTTCTTTAAGACAGTGACACGTTTAACATATTGCTCTGTTATATCTCACAGCATTGTGTCCTCGTCAAATCCACTCTAAACCTACGAATCTGTGAATCTGGTTTAAAAATTAAAATTCAGTGTTACCAAAATGAAATAAAATCATGTTTAACAGTAAAAAAAGGATCATATTTCCAGATCGTAAAGGAGGGCTCTATGAATCTGACCTCTCTGTGCTCCAGTTCTGATGTACAGAATAAATAAAGACCCGCAACAGAGGGACTGATGGAGCGTGAAGTTGTGTTTTCCTTCATGATGTGATATTTCCCTTAGAAGAAGCAGCAGCACCCTGTAGCCCAGATGTGAGGGCGAGAGAGAAGGGGCGTGAGCAGATTCACCCCGAACCCAAACAAAACTCAATATCCCAATTCCTACTAAGTGAGAGAGACACACACAGGGAACACTGCTGTTTGACAGGGCCTATCAGAGTGTATTCAGCCCAGATCTGGGCACTTATTCATGGAAGGAGAGAGAGAGAGAGAGACTAACACAAACCAGGTGGGTAGAAATACATTCAGAGATGAAAACTCTGGAATTCTAGGCAGAGAGGTAATTGATAAAGTGTGTGTTACAGTATACGAAACAAAATACACTGTCTCTCTCATTCTGAGCGCACAGGTCTGAGTGTGTTTGATAGCATGTACTCAGCTGTCATGTATGACTGGGGCCACACGCGCCCGAATTTCCAGTTAATGTACAAAAGTTGCTGATCTGTGTGTTTGATTGCATTTTATGACTGGGGGTTTGTGTGTAACTGCTGATTTGGCAGTAGAAAGGAAAGAATATATTGGACAGCCTCAGCAGGCCTCATGACATGCACAAACACACACAAAGAAAAACATATGGACCTGTCAAAAACAACCTACACACAGCATATAAATATCTCCAAACCAACAACATTTCCACATTTTCTGAAAGAAATATGAGAGGTGCTTGCCTATGAAAATCTTGCTATCACAATGCTAGAGTACTGTGGGTTGGTAGCAGGGTGTTGCTATGCTGTTGCTAAGTGGTTAGTGCATGGTACATGGTTTCCAAGGTGTTCTAGTTGGCTGCTAGGTCATTGCTTAAGTCACAGCCCACCCTCACGTCTCTGTAAAATTCTGACCATCTGCACTAACAAGCACCACTATAAAACAAACTGCTTAAGTATTAAACCCCGACACACACAAGAGCACAAACATGCAGACAAGCTATACACCCAATCCTACACACAGATCCATCACACTTGTGCCTTAAATGTCTGAGGAAGTGGAATAGGGGATTGTTGGAAGTCTTTGTCCTCTACCAGCGCACCATAAACCCCCCACACCATTTCTAACCTCTCTTTCTTTATGTAGAAAAACCTCCATCTGTTCTACCTCCTGTGGATCTGGAGTTACACTACAGCAGGACTCCAACAAAGAGAGAGAGAGAGACGCAAGAAAACTCACCACTAGAAAATGAGAGGAAAAAGCCAGAGAGAGAAAAAAAGTGCAGACGGACAGGGTAGGCAAAAGGTAAGGACGGATTGATTTTCTTGTTGTTCGGCAGTAAAGCACTGAGAGGCACCACTGAGAAGGTGGGAGTCACATGATCCTTTACAAATGCAGCTGAATTACTCAGATACTCTCTGATAGGCAGACCCGCTCAAATCTTTCAACAAAATCTCAGAAGAAAACAGCCAGGGATGGATTTAGACGTGTATAAATGGTGCACAGAGTGAGAAAACTGCACTTTGGTAGCTGAAAGCATAATCAGTTTAGCCAAAATAATAAATAAACAAATTTGTAAAAAAGGACAAAAACAGAAATGTGTGAATGACGGAAAGTGGCGGCGTTTCTTCAGCGTTCAGCGCATGCAGATTCTGTGTGGCCTGCTGATAGGAAATCACTGCCTTTAGTATTCAAAAGAGTGTGTGTGTGTGTGTGTGTGTGTGTGTGTCCGGACTGGCACAAACCCGTCAAACCACCCACTTTGAAAAGACAGGCAACAGAGTGAGAAACACAAGCAACTATTTAAACCCAACACACACACACACACACACATACTTACACCCTGAGTCTGGCCAAACATGTGTAATAAGAGACACAGACTGGATTAGGAGACAGGAAAACTAATAGAAAGAGAAAGTGACAGAACGAGGGGAAAGGTGGAGAGAGGGAATAATTTCTGGAGAGAGATTCAGTGTTTAAATGGGTGTGTATGTGTCAAGACGTGTGTGTGTTTGAGGTCTTTCAGCGAGGCGCAGTGGAGACCTCTTTTGTTCTGAGGGAGGGAGCGAGAGGAGGAGAGACGCTAAAAACAAGTAATACGCTACTGAGGAAGGGAGAGAGAGAGAGTCTGGCCTCACAGAAATTTAACCCCTGAAGTTGGATTTGATCCAGCGCTCTGAGCTATAACATTCGTTTTAACAGACATATGCGCTCAAGCTTTTCTGCAGAAAGGAAAGAAACAGAGAGAGGGGGAGTGAAACTCAAAGCTGACTGCACTCCGAAGTGCGTCTCAAGGCTGGGTTGAATTATAAGAAACGCAGCAGAAATGCTGGTGCGATATTAAAACATGTCACGGGCTCCAGAGGCCAAACTGTATCTGCTGCCCAGCTCATGAATACAGGGTTACCCGCCTGCGGCACCAACACACACAAACACGCTCACAAACACACACAAACACGCTCACAAACACACACATACACTGTCTGCTGAGGAAACACATCTGAAGTGTGCCGCAGAACATGAAAACAACAGCCGCCACATCGAAACTCATCAATATTAAAAATTCACTCACTCGTTTCTTCTCTGAAAATCTCTGCTCTGGATCTCAAATCACATTTCAGTCAATTCAGTCAATGCCGCGTGTCAAGACAGACTGTAACAGGATTGATATGAATGACATCACACATCACTGGTCACATGGTGAGAGATTCAAATCGAATGAAATTTGACAAATAATAATTAGGTCCATAAAGCTATTAAATGTTTTTAAAACACTTGAAATACAGCACACAACTCACTCCTTACGTTTTTGATACTCTTGTGCCATTTTTAAAGACCGAAGCTTAAACTCTCTTATAAAAGTGAAGGAACGATCTGGCTGTTTATGGACACTCAGGAAATTTGAGTATTGTCTAAACCTCTCGTTTAAGAGAACTGATACAGCGCTGATTACAACTGCTGACTGGCAGCTAATTGTAGCTTTCGTGATTTGTTTTGTCCGTGTAAAAATGATCAATGACAACAGCCGGAAATAGCTCTGCTGGTGGAACTGGTTTCTGCTTCCTAACGTGACGAGTCTTTGAGCTGCAGAGGAGGCGCCAACTGTGAGTACTGCTCTCTGCTCTCTATATGAGAAGCCTGTCTGTGTGTGTGTGTGTGTGTGTGTGTGTGTGTGTGTGTGTTTGTGTGTGGGTGTGTGTGTGGTTGTGTGTGTGTGTGTGGCAGGAAGCCTTCAGGGTCGTGATCCACTGACCATCTCTCACACTCTCTAAGTAGGTCACATCAAACCCCAGGCCTCCTAACTGACAGTTACAAACTGTCACACACATTTACACACACACACACACACATTTACACACACACACACACACACACACACATTACACACACACAGACACACACTTAGAAGTTTTATTAGTGAGGACTTGTCATAGACACAATGGTATTCATACTGAGATAATATTTACTATACCCCACCCCTAAACCTAACCCTCACACAAACCGGTTGACATAACATATTAAAACAAAACATGACCTGACTGATTTATGAGTGTTTCAAATAGATAAGGACGCTTATTTTTGTCAGAATTTGTTTAATTTGTGCTCAAATTTAAGTGGTCACCAAGATGTTGAAAGATAGAGACGCTGGCTGTCCCTTAAACACAAATGCACACACACGTTGTTTTTGAGTACAAGCAATAACATCAATAATGAGGCGTCAGTCAGAATCAGACAACGTTTAACAACACAGTGGAATGACAAAGGAAAGCTTTGTGCGTTTACACACTTTGAATACAACTACAGATGTCCCAGTTTCCGTTGATAACAGTTTGTTCCTCTCCTGTCTTCTGACTGCTCCTGTTCTTAACTGTAGACGACAATGCAAATGAAGTCTGGCTCCGTGTGTGTCTGCTGCTCCCGATTACAGCTCTGAGATCAGTCACCTTCAACCTCAGCTGTGACACTGACCCCATTAACAGACCCACAGACTGACTCCAGAACAAACAAGATATCCGAGTCCTATCTGATCTTACAGCAGTCATAGGCCAGCCTGACTCAACTGGACATACCTACATGTCTGCATTCAGTTTGGCTACCCAGAGGGAAATCTCAGAATGTGCTCCTCACAGTTTAGGAGACAGTGAGAGTTTGAGTACACACTATGCATGTGTCTGAGAAACCCTTCACACAGATTCGAACATTGTTCGAAATGGAATCACAGATGTGAAATATATACTTACAAATTATAACACACTAAATCTTAAATCTTCTGTCTTTGAGAAACAATTGAGGTTTTAAGATCTCAGAGTCTTTCTCTGGGTAAAGAGAGGTCCCTGTGTGTTCACATTTCATTTATCACAATAAACTGCTACCTCACGAGGAGACCACAGATTCAGAGTCAGCCATGCAAACGTGCATTGTGTTTGTTAACATGAGATTACCTGTTCAAACTTCAACACTACAATGGGTCACCAGGACCGGCCCAAGTCAACAGAGCCCATCCCTAGATATGTGTCAGCTCCTCCTTTATTCCAAATCTATGAGATATATTTGATTTTTAATCACACAAGATAAAAACAAGTGTGATCAGTATAGAAGCACAGCTCAGCTCTTCTCAACAACCCACAATCTGAGGAAGCATTCATGTCCAGCACAATACCTTCATCTATCCTTATCTGTCTATTCATCCCAGCTTCACTCTGTCATTTCCCACACTCAACCCTGATGGGTGTGTGTGTGTGTGTGTGTGTGTGTGTGTATCTCTGACCCAGGCCGGAGTTTATGGCAGAGAAAAAGAAAGAGAGAGAGAAAGAGAGAGAGAGAGAGAGAGAGAGAGAAAGAGAGATCGAGATCAGTTTTATTACTGAGTCTTAAAAGACAAAAACAGAAGGAGAAAGAGACAGATGAGTATGGACCATGACTTTAACTGATACTCTGTTTTATATATGTGCTGGTCCATCTGTGTTTGAGTATTATGTCTTTAAGTAAAGAGGCCCGGTTTCCGAGAACTGTCGTCACATACCCGTACACACAAATACACACAGACTCAAACAAACACAGAGGTGACGAGAGACATTCAGACCGAGACCACACACACATACACACATACACACATACACACACACACACACACACACACACACACACACATGGTTGTACAACGCTGTAAGCATTTAGGAGGCCCGGCCCTGGGGGCCCGCTTTAAGGAACGCACTGTTCCCTGCATATCAGCACGAGTTTAACAATCAAACCGTGTGTGAGACGATCTACAACCTTTCCATTATTCCTGGGAAACTTAAATTAGCCCTAACAAACGTCTGGATGCGTTTCACTGCACAGAAGTGTGTTTGTGTAAACATGTGTTCACTATATTTGCATCACACAGCCCATGAACACACTTCTGGCTGTCTCCACAGGGAAGGTGCCTTTGTTTCCCTATTCTATTGCTTTGTGTGTGGTTGTGTGTGTGTGTGTGTGTGGTTGTGTGTGTGAGTGTGTGTGTCTGGTCTGCAGGCAGGCTGCAGTTATTCTGCCACATCAGCTGAGAGCCATTTTCACAGCTCCTGTTGCTGAGCGCTTGTAATGCTTCCAGCAGCCCCTCTACCACACACACACACACACACACCACTTTTTCACAATTTCTCACTGCAGGGTTCTGAGCAGGCATCACACAAGTGAAGGCTGAAACATCACTTTCACACACACAGACATACACACTTGTGCTACAGGGTTAGAAATTAACTTTCATTAGGGGCAAAATTTGTTCTGGAGCAGATTTCCAGGGACATTTTTACCTTTCTTCCACACCAGTGACTAATTTAAACCCCTCTGACTGTCTAATACATCCATGCGCTCAACAGCCACCTTCAAAATAAAAGACATCCATTTACCATCACCAGTATCATTTTAAATATTTAATTTGACCAGCATCTGTTACCAAAGTGGTGGATCGATAAATGCAATTGAGTTTTGGAAATGAACACAGCTTCAAAACTCGAATCCACTGATAACTGCATCAGGGAGTTTGTTTTAGCACAACAAATGCTTATTCGTTTAGAAGATGCTCTGAACAAAACAAACTGGGAGTTTGTACACTCACTTTTGATTATGATGTTTTGGGTAACAATATCAGTGAACTGCTGTGATCGTCTCTTCACTAATCTTCTCATCCTTCCCACCCCAATTTCCTAACAGCCTCCCTCTTATTGTACCTCCTCTGAAAACCCTGAGACTGGTTAACCAGAGCTTTTATCTAAGGCAATTAGCCTGCGATCAATTAATTATTAAGAATCCAGTGGGGGTAAGATTTTAATGTCTTTGAGAGTGAACAGTGGTACAATAGGCCCATCTCTCTCACACACGCTCACAGATCCTGTGACATTTATGATAACGCATGAATCATAACAGTTACCCACAACGCCTGTCTGAATTCATTATTGGATAACCCCACTGCTCGGAGCTGTACCCAAATTACTGATCACCATGAGTGGCCATGTGGGATCAAATTTCCTGTCCAGCGTCGTCTGAACATAGTTGTAAGAATTACGGAGTCTTGCCTGACCCACAGAACATCAGTCACTGATGCTCTTCACTCATGCAAACTGTTCCCAAGGACACACACATCAACACTTGAGTCTGTCTTGTGTGTGTTAACAATGCATCAAGGTGTAAATGTCAGAAAGTGAAGGACATTTCCCAGACGAGCATGATTGTGTGAAACGATGCAAACGTTTAGTAAACACAAGACAGAACTGCTAAGATGAGTCTTCATCCGTGTCCATATTACTGAACATCCATTTCACAATAACATTAAATTACACCATCCAGAAACAGATACTGTTTCTGTTTCATGATTTTTTTACTTTAAGCAGACGAATTCAAGGTGATCTTTGTGCTACAGGGGCTTTTTCTTAAACTCATTTCCTTTCCTAAACTCAAACTGACATTACGGCCTCGCAGAATATTGATTTCTGTACATTTAAGGATGCGCCCGCTGTTTAAGCCCCATCACTTCTCTCATCTGCATCTAGCTGTTCTTCTGAGGACTACATGTGTTTCTCATTTCATACGGGGACCATCATGAGATGGAGAAAAGAAGTGAGAGTGATGGAAGAGATCACGAGAACAACAGATCCTGCAGGTGTGAGGGATCCACTGTTAAACATACAGCACTGCCAACAATGTCACTTCAGAGCACTACTTTCAGTGTGAACATTCTGGACTTCTGTAGTCCCCGGCAAAACCACACACTGCAAATGTGTTGCAAGCTTACGTCTGCACGCACTGCCTAAAGACCTCAGATCAGGTCCGAAGAAAACGGTCAAGCTGGTGTCAGTTATGTGGGCATGGTGTGCAGTAAAATTCACACTGGACAGTTTGATAAGTAAGCCCCCTTTCACTGGGGCCCGTATGTGGTGTGCAATGTAACAAATTTGGGAAATTTGAAGTGTGAAAACAATTCGTGAGAAAACCAGCGCCCACTAAATCGGTTTCAACTCGGTTAAGTGTTTGACTCGATTAGGAGTGATGGTCAGTCAGTGGTGCTGGTTTTCTCACGTCCAGGTAAAGGTCAAGCAGAAAACTCGCGGTCACGGTCCAGCCTCCCCGCGCGCTGCCGCGTTAAATGAGGTCCCCACGAACCCCTTCTAAATTAACACCACCAACCCCGACAAGAACCCTCATTAAGAGCGTCTGCCAGCGGCCACAGGGGCGGAATAACCTCCTCCATCCCCCCGGCAGCATCTGTCGAAGCGCAGAGCCGTTATATGCGCCACATGGACACATTAAAATCCTATTCGTCTTTGAAGAGCTCGTGGCACCACTAATAGCCCCTCATAACCCACATACCGATTTAGACCGGGCACACAAGTGCTCCCACGACGCCGGGTGTCCATTTAAACAGCCCGAGTAATGACAGAAGGGCGAGAGAAAGAAAAGCGCCCGTTTATGGTCTGCTCGGCCATAAATCGTCGTTTATTTGCCGGACACGCAGTTTGCATGGGTTCCTTTGACTGCCCACTAAATAAATGCACCGTTTCTGGGGAGCTGAAACCTCCCACTTCTTTACAGATACATAATAAGACGAATCTCGCAGTAAATGATCAGCTATTCTGTCCCATAGCGGGGAAATCGTGTCAGCTCCGTGACCGGAGTCGTAAATCCCGCGGGGGACGTGTAAAGTTAACGCTTGTGTGTCGGACAAAACACCTTCACGTGTTTGACCCATCAGTGGAAGTGTCGAGTGCGAGTGAAAGTTTACACCTTCAGAGAACAATACATTTCGTTTTAATCGCACAGAATCACGTTTCATCAGACAAAAAGTGCTGTACAGTAGCTCACCTGTCATTTCTACAACGCTTGCATTGTTTAAAGGCATTTTAATAAAACAACTCGGTGTTGAGCAATTCATAGCACTGTAAGTAGAGCGTATCCCGGCGAGCGGGCGGTAATAAAGCCCCGCGCACACACCGTCAATGAAATGTGCCATTTATTAGTCTGGCGACACCGATGCTCGTAACTTCTGCACACTCGTGTTTATCCGCCGAGAAGCTCGTCTGTGTAACCGCGTTTAACAGCCTTCTTTCCCCGCGAGACGCGGACGCATTTTAAAGGCGTCCTTCCACCCTCAGCCCACCGATCTGTGTGAAAACACGAGGCGTCTGACTATCAGCCCTTCCTCAATACACGAGAAGAATCGCCGTGCCCAATGCATTTAGTTGCGGCTCTTACCTTTTGTTCAGGGAATTCCAGTAGATCGGCTCCATGTTGGTCGCCGCGATGCCGAGTAAATCCACTAAGCATATCAGCAGAATTGCCAATCCGTTTTCACAGCCACGACTTGCCATTTCAAATCCCGAATTCTGCCTTTTCACTCCCATCGAAGATACGCCCGCTGCTCGCCCGGTTCTCCCTGAGACTGCAGATCTCTGGACTTTGAACAAAGCGTGTGCGCTGCAACCCGCTGGACTGTAGGTGAATTCGTCAATGTAAGCAGGGACAACGTGTTTTGGGAGCCTGCATTGACGTCTACTAAACCCCACACGATTAAACAGAGGTGTAGCCTACGTGGATTAAAGCTGGAAAATCCACACAAGGCACATTAAGGGAAAGTAGCTCATATGCATGTGTTTCTCCAAGTCTCTGTTATTGTCTCCGCTGCGATTTCAATTCCAAGAGACGTTTGTTGCTGTTTTTTTTGCAGGAGTTTAATTAACCAAAAATGGTGTGTATTTCTTACTGTTTTTCCCCTGGTCGTTTTACTCTCGCTTCTGTTGTTTATCTAAATGACGAACTGGAGAGGGAAGGTGGCAGTCACAGCACGCTGGTGGACAGATGATGGTTTGCAATAGAAGAACCTTTCTTAGCCTCGCAAAGTCCCATTTTCAGAAGAACATGTTGATGCTGGAGAGCTCGTTCTTCTCTGTTCTCCTGCTGGGTTCTCCCCGCTCGCCTCCGAGGTTCCAGTAATTCCGCACGAACAGATTTCGATTTATTTTAATGTTGAGATGTGCAGTTCGCATCCGGATCGTTAACAAAAAGATGAGCGAAGCAGTTATTGCAAATGAAAAGACAACAAATTATTGCCAGGGTGGAAAAATAAACAATGCGATCATTATTCACGGGTCTCGACTGCAGGTTTTTTAGAATGTGCTCGGATGGGGCCAGTCATTGGAGAGTTCATTTCTGGTCTGTCCTGCTTGGATTCTCTCGACGTGTCTCTCTCTCACTGCTAAAAACTCGACTAGTGAGACTAGTCCCCGACGCCAGGCGCACACTGACAGAGCGAGCTGTATGAAAAAGAGAGGGAGGGGGGAAAGAGGAGGTGTGTGCGCTCGAATGAGAAAAATCCCATCTTCCGGCTGGAGTGCGCACTAACGGAGCGCATTTTTCTTTGGGGAATTTTTTGGTCGGATGTAGAGGTGGTATTAAAGCCAAATCAGTCATGAGCACATCAATATATCATCCAGCCGTATGTTCCCAATGCTCCTGTAAATGACTCTCAATTTCTAGGCATGAAAATCGTCTCCGGATAAAGTTTATAGTGCGTATCTTTTAAGCACACTTCTGCTTTGTGTTTCACTGAATGTGGTTCTCGGCTCGCATTGAGAAGCCGCAGCGCCTCGCTGCACATGTGCGTGTAAAAGCGTTTCATGCCAGCGGCAGCGACGCTAATAATAAGCTTAGCACGATATGCAGCCGATAAAGAGGTTGTTTAATATATCTGTTTAATAATCTCTCTGCCATCCGAGCGAAGGCCACTGGAATGATTTTCAGCGTTCTCTGAATGTGTAACATGGGTAATTAATTATATTTGTATGCCTGTCTATTGCATCTGAAACCCACAGTTAAGAAGTGTATTGTCTTCGAAGCACCTGATGGCGTCAAGGGAGGCGTAAAACCTTGCCTATACTGACACCCAGTGGTACAGTAATGACACTGCACCATACTCATGCACTACAGACGGGAAGTTTCAAATGAAGACGATTTATTGAACAGCCACAAAACAGCAACACAATGCCGATTAAAGAGACAAAAATATCATTATTTTTATAGGATTTAAAACAAATCAAGTCAACAGTTAAATCCAAACAAAGTCACGTCAAATATGTTTGATATTTAAGTGACATTTAATTTCATCAACACAAAAACTTTATAATGGCATTTAAAAATGACATTTCAAGATGTGTAATTGACAAGTTACACGAACACAAACATTGTTTCCTTGAATCTGAGGTGAATATTTTTGCGGCTGATAACTTTTTTATTTTTCTTTATTTTTGATTTCTTTTTGGCTTTATTAACTTAAAGCTGCAATCTATAACTTTTGCCATCCATTCTATCATCATCTCTGTTTCGAAACATAAAATCACAGGCTACTTTACATACATTTCTTTACATTTGTTGAAATCAGATTAACTGACGTTTCCTGAGAAACTGGACCTCACAGCTCAAGCTGTAAGTCATTATTATAAACTTCAGGTAAGGAGTTTTGAATACTCATCTGTTGTTCTTTCTCAATAACTGATTTTTCGTACCAAATAAAGTTAAGGATTGCAGCTCTGAAAACATTTTTTAAAGTAAAAAATATTTATATAGCCTCGAGAAAACATCAGTGAAAGACAGTTTTATGCGATGTTAAATAGCATGTCATATGGCCAAACACTGCTGTCATTACTGTAATATCATGTCAACCAGGCAGACACTGATGTGAGAATTCTGACATCACAAGGTCACAGTTACAGTGTGATGTCATCAGTCTGTGACGCAGTGTCTGTGAGACCCGGCTCTTTTCCCAGTCTGCGAAGTTTTAAGAGGTAATCGGAGTGGAGGGAGGAATCAGTCAGGTCCACAAACTGCCTGTAGCTAGCCTGCACCTTCTACAACAGACAGAGCCCCCGAATCATGTGAAAACAACCACTGATTCAATTTTAAAAAGTCATGAGCAATAACAATGACCAAAGATGGAAATGCCAGACACATCCTAAAGCAAAAGGTCAAAGGTGAAGACTGTTGAATCTGTTGAGGACTGATACACAGATTAATGGAGGAAACAAACGTCAGGCAGACATCAGTGCAGTCCATCACTGTGTTGCAGGGTGTTGCAGATGCTGGAATGAAGCAGCACCATTTTAGAGCTGTTCATTTATTTATGATGACCTCATTATGGGGGCTGACCTTAAACTCCGCTTCATACTGAATGCGCTCCCTGCAGGCCTGCTCCAGACTGTCCCGCAGCTGCTGCAGCCTGGAACACACAGACGCATACACATGCTCAGTAATGAAGAGAGCTGGACAAGTGTAGGTGAGGCAGCGATGGTGAGGACAGAATCCAATAATACATTCCAGAAGTTCTGCGGGGAAGAGAGGGCAGAAATACACAGGAAAATGATGAAATTCAAAGAGGTCAGTAAGACAGAGAATAACAGAGTGATACAGCAACAGGAAGCTGGAATGAGCAGAAGGGCAGTTTTGTGTTTTTACCTGTTTTGTAGTTCTGATATTTCCACTGCATGCATGTCCTGAAGGATTTTTCTCTCTCTCTCTGCCTTCATGTCACACTCCTCACGAACACTTTTCTGTGCCTCCCGCACACACCTCCTCACACACTCCTGACACACCGACACATGCAGGTCATGTTTAATAACATAGTGGAGACTATAATGGAGAGTGATATAATATTATATTATATATGTGATAGTAACCCAACTGTGTATATACACATTTTGTTCCTTTTTAAATATGAAGACATAAATTACTGATTTAATTAAAAATAAAGCTCCCCACAATGTAGTTTGTGCTGGTTTTACTTCATTATGGGGACATGAGGCCCCAACAGAGATGGAGAAATGAGAACAAATACCTGGTTTTCATCTTGTAAAGCTTGTATTACTCTCTCTCTGTCCTCATCTGCCTCTTTCTGCAGCTGTTCTCTCAGCTTCCTGCAGGCCTCCTCTATGACCTGAACCTTCTTCTCCTCCATCTGAGCCCTCAGGCCCTCACAGTGAGCTCTGAACCTGGCCTGCAGCTTTTCCTGTAGCTCCAGCCTCACCTCAGCCTCGAGCCTGTCCCTCGCTTGCAGCGCCTCCTCAAACTGAGCATGAAGTCTCTGAAGAAGAGGTGAAGATGATGAACAAGGTCAAGAGGAATGTGAGGGACAGCGAGAAGAAACAGATCAAGAGTGTGAGTGGAGGATTGTGATGGATGAAATGAATGCGAGATGGAAAGCAGGAGCAACCGCTGGGTGATGAAGATGTTGGGCTGAAACCGGAATGTGCGAGACGGAAAGGTAGAGAGAACACAAGGAGACAGCGGGCATGAGGGAGGGAGAGAAAGAAAAGGATGAATGATCAGTGTTGGCAGGGCAACTGTACTGGGTTTTTGAAGAGCAGAGGCGTCTCTGGGTTTGGCTGCTGCCTGCTTTCCCTGGAGAGCAATTACACAAGCAATTACACCCCATTACAAAAGCTCTTCTCATTTCTCCGACACAATGGCAAAGCTCTGACTGCTACTAGCAACCGGACCATTCATTAAATCTGCCACTCCGATGCAGCAAGGAAAGAACTTACAGATTATGTTGCTGCTGGACAGGAAATAAGTTAAATTAGAAACAGTTGGACTCTTTTATCAGAAAGTTTTAATCAAGTCTTAATAAAAATCTCCGCAGACTGCTCCCCTGGAGACTGAAGTATGGCTTTATGAATTCCAGGAGACACTGTGTTACAGTCTAGTATGTCTGTATTAATTACTTTTCGACACGGTTCACTTGAGGATTACAAATATCAACCTCCTCCTGCAGTCTCAGAGCCGTGTGTTTCTCCTCTGCCAACAGCTTAAAATCTTCCACAGTGGGCGTGTCAGGCTCGTCCCGTCCAATCACAGGCTGCCGTGAAGAGACTGACACTG
>JAZGTI010011511.1:0-16562 GCA_036877585.1 Botia kubotai
TGTGCAGCTTGTGTCTATCTGTAGTTTGCTTTTGTGTGGCTTGTGTATATCTGTAGTTTGCTTTTGTGCAGCTTGTGTCTATCTGTAGTTTGCTTTTGTGTGGCTTGTGTCTATCTGTTTTTTATGCAGTGTATGCAGTAGGTTGTTTTTAGGTAGTTTGTGTTGTCTGCAGTTTGTTCTTGGGTAGATTGTATCCATCTGTAGTTTGTTTTTGTCTAACTCGTGTCTATCTATAATTTATTTGCACCTGTCTCTTCCTTTGCCTTACAAACGCTTTAGGCTAAAGTTGTGCTGAATCCACCGAACTGACCCACAGACAAGACAACAAACACTATGGCAAGTGTCCCAAAATACTCAGTTAAAAGCTGTACTGAATAGAATCATGGCGTCCATGTTACACTGAAAACAAACAAACTTGCACAAAAACCAATGAAATTCCTCCGCAACATGCCCTCCAGGGAGGCTGATGTAATTAGCGAAATTAAACTACATTAAAACTATTAGCAGGCTCTGCAGGAGAAATCAGTAGTTTACCCAAAAATGATAAATACCACTCACAGCATCATATATACACAAAAAAAAGACTCTGCACAGCTATGCATATCTTCACTTGTTATTGCAAATGCGTCAGATTTTAAAGCACAAGATTTGAGAACTAAGGAAGTCTCTAGCACACCCTCCCCTACAATGGGGGCAGCACATCATGTTTTGATACCACTGATCTATTGCATAACATATCTGATGGATCTCTTAATTTGGCCTATGACTGTGTCTTAACTATGCGAACAGGACTCATGTCACTATGGTAACCATTCTCACCAGCCGGTCAGCATGTAAGATAAAAGGTAAATGAACCTCGCAATAAGGGCATGCACACACACACACAATGACTTCTTAAACGCTGGTGTTCTTAGTCGGAATATAAACTAAGAAGCACCAGATAAGTGCAGTTCTAAAGCTAGTTAACACCAGCAGGAAGATGATTTCTGCCTGTCCCTCTTCACATCTCTCATTCTGTCGGCACGGTGCATTAAATATGAGAGCCCTCATAAGGTTCCTGCATAAACAGCTCAATTAAAACGGTTTGAGAAAAGAGGATGAAAGTTTGTGTGCGTGTGATTCTGGGATCGTCCGCGATTGTGTATTCTGCTCACATCAGGTGACACAGAGAAGAGCTTCATAGCTCACAGAGTGAATTTCTTTCTTGTTTAAGTGTGTCTGCGTGTATGTGTGTACAGGCACAGTTTCAAGCATGAAAATATACACACACACACACATGAGATGAGGGCATAAATCCGGTGAGTTGTGTATAAATCGTTTTGCACAGACAGACAATCTGTCTGTGTGTGTCTGTGTGTGTCTGCGTGTATGACACTTTACATAAGAAGCTATTTAATTAAGATCTAAGAGGTCCGGTCTCTAATTTTTTATCCCAGTAATCAAAGGTCCAAAATAACTGTTTTGGGAGCCAGCAGGTTGCTTTCCCTCCAATATGTTGTTTACTCAGACTAAGCTAATTTACTGGTTTAAGCTAATCAACCAATCAGGCCAAGCTAGTTTTAGCTGTTCCACCAGCTGCTCTTTCAGTGGAAAACTGCCTAAACCCACTCTAAAAACTAGCAAACTGGACCAGCCAGGTCAGGCTGGAAAACCATCTAAAACCGGCAAACCAGCTTAAGACTATTTTAAGCTATTATTTTGGGATAGCTCTAAAATAACCAATGTGTATATTTCAGGACAATTACATGCACATTTTCAAACCAGAATGATTTGATACAATACGAAAAATAATAAATCCCATGCAATTGTCATGCACCATGTATGAGAACATCAGATACAGTGAACCAATTAATTTTTCCCATGATATGATTCCTGTGTAAACACTTGCGCATTTAATTTAATTTAAAATGCGCATTTATATGCAGTCTTTCCATGAAGAGAAAAACACAATGTTTATATTAATTAATGATAAATGATTCGCAGTACTGGGTAATTAGCCTGTCCTGGCTTTGGCTGTTTGTATTTATGTATGGTTAAGTGAAAAAACAGATTAACTTAAATAGATTAACTCAAGAAAATTGAAATGAAGGCTCCACTTAAGTTTATCCAGTATGTGATTGCTTAAGTGGGGGTCCGCTGCTAACTCTGAGCCCTAGGTCCGGCCCTGCTAACAGGAAACATTCTCAGAATGTTGGCAAGCATTCTTTTAAACATCTCTCAATATATCACAAACTTAGCAACATTTAACATTAGTAACATGTAGTAACATTAGTAGAACTTTTTCAACATTAAACATCACGCATCAAAAACTCTATTCCTAAGTTGTTAGTGGAACCTTTTAAAAACATTGCAGAATTAAAAAAGGTTGAATATCGTTCGTAAAATCAAGTAATAATGTTAGTCCAACTTCTAAAAAACTGGCCACTTTGAACGTTCCTAGAACATTCAAACTAACACATGTAATGTTTTTGTTAGTTGATGGAAACGTTAGGAAGACCTAAAATTGTTAGCTGGGGGCTCCCGCAGGGCCAGCATTCAACACCAGGGGCCCTACTGTTCTACAGAGATTTGGCAGTCATTTGTGCAACACCCACTTTGCAACACTCCACACAGCCTTAGGGAGAAGAGAGACTGCAGTACGCTGAAGAATGGGTTGTGCTCTGTAGAGAGCAGAAAGGTGAACGACAGATAGCTTATCCCAGACTAGACTGTAATTTGATGACCCGCTTTTTACATTTAATCCTTCCTTGAAGATTGATTCACGAATTTGGTTTGTTATAGCCAATCACCTCAGAGTTAATGGCTTTTAGCTACATATTCATTGTCATCCAATAACCATTTGCATTTCAAATCAGAGAGGGGGAGTGCGAGAGTGCTACAGAGCACAAGAGAGGGAGGACATGTTTCTGATCACATTTGCAGAATCAGCGATCACTCTGACACTCGCGCACACACATCAGATTAGCAGGCCTTTAAACTCACTGTTCCTGCCAAGTGTATGCAAATAGCCGAAATTTAATTACAAATCTTCAGCCTGTGTCTACTAGGGCTTGGTGACAAACATAATATATATATATGTATATATATATATTCTTGACAATTTCAGTCATTTAATGATATTCAATATATATGTGGGTATTTACGGATCTGCTCTGAAGTGGCTGAAAACTGTGATTTTCTTTCAATTAGAGAAAATATTGTTTCCATTAAACAGTCATTGTACAAACAGATTCAATAATGAATCATCTCTACCCAAAAATGTTTTTGCTACCAAAATGTAACTATCATTTCGCGTATTAATAGTCATACTTGTGAATTAAAGAAAATAAAGGATCATGAAGCTATTCTGATGGATTAAAACAAAAAACGGCAATAAAATAATTGCAATATTCCTACACCAAAATCATTGCAAATTTACTGCAAATTTACATTTGTGCATTTGACGGGCTTTTATCCAATGTGACTCATAATGCATTCAGGCTTTATAAGTTATCAGTACACACGTTCCCTTCCGGAGGTACAGGAAAACTCAATATACAGACCGCGGCTCAGTACATACCCTGAGACCTTTGCATCATGCCATCAGTTCTAATTGGTTCCTGGTTGCCTGCAAAAATGCCCATTTCTGTTAGAATCACATCTGCTACATGTAACCCCTGACGGAACAGAAAGAAGTGAGAGATATCAGCCAACAGCCACAGACAGAGAGCCATTCAGATGGCTGAAGATCTCACGGCTATTCTATTATGTCTTGGTTTCCGCTGTTTAATAAAGGTTAAGTGCATTTAGCATTTTGTTTAGTGGAGTGTTGCAGGGTTTGGTGGGAAAGCAAATGAAAGAGAGAAGGGAAAACAGAAAGATAGAATATGTCCCTCTTTCAAACACAAAGTGACCCAGTTAACTATTTAGGTTATAAGAACATTTCCCTAACATTTCCGTTGAGTAACAAACATGTTAAAAAGAATAAAGGATATAAAATAAAGAATAAATAATTTTGATCATCCTAGAAACTTTCAAAATGTCCTGCTTTAAGATGTCGTATTAACGTTATTGCTTAGACGTTAGTCAAACTTTTTTTAAATTCTGTAACATTTTTAAAACGTTCCACTAACAACATAAGAATAACGTTTTTGAGATATATGTTGTTTAATGTTTAGAAAAATCTACGAACATTTTTTGCAAGAATGTTTTTGATCATCTTCACAGGACCTTAGCCACCATTCTGAGAACGTTCCTTGTTCGCTGGGGATTCTAATACCACAGGCTAAATCTCAAAACGCAACAAACCCTTGCTTCATGGACTGAAAGAGTGTTGGATAGGAAATTTGATTGAAAATTGAAAAAGACTGAAACGAGCTACTGTGTGAGAGTATAAATGACTTACGGTGCCCTTTAAAGTGCTTACACTGCCAGTCGGCTATAGCCAGTTAGATTTCAGCCATGTCAACAACAGCAGCCAAAAGTAATAAATCAATTCAACAGCTCTGCCCATCAATGGCAGAGCTCAACTCCACATGGCAAACTGTGGGAGCCCCGGGCCTGTGTGTGCGCATATGATGGGTTTATGTCAGAAAACGTGTGTGTTTGTTTCGAAACCAAGTGAGCGTCTTTCACAGTACAGTACAGACTGTTTTCTTTCCTCTCTATCTCAGCCAGCATTTATTCTCTTATTAATTTAATACTTTCATACCATCAAAAAGATCCTTTCCTCTTAACTATATGACCTCACTTTCTCTGGCTGGACCTTTTTATTCCCAGTTCATTTAGTTACCACTTTCATAAAAAAAGTGTCAGGAGCGCATATCAATCTTCCTTTTACAATGTTTTGATGCCGTAAACTCTTGTAACAAGAAAACATATCTTTGGAACGAACAAAAAAAATTAAAAATTCATTTCACTCGTTCCAAAACTGTATGATTTTTTTGTTTCTACTATTGAACACAAACTCTGGGTTCTGGTAGAACATTCTGGCCACATTTTGGCATATAATAAAAGTGAATGAAGACTGGGACTAAAGCAGCACCATAAAAGTCTCATGAAAATGTGCCATATTCCAAATCACAGCTCTGTGTGAGGAACAGACGAATGATCTTCTGTGACTGGATCAATATATCAGTCAGTTCAACTCAAGAACGGAATCAGTCAGAATCCTCATGAAGACATCAATCAGCTCGCATTGCACATCTGGTAAGTAAATAATGACAAAATTCCTTCAACTTTCCTATTGTTGCCTACAAGTCAGTCATATACAGCTTTGTAATGATGCGGTAAGCGATTTCTGAGAAATGCTGTTGAAAACTGAAATCAACACCCAAACAATTTTGTATTATTTGTGTATATTTCCTAGATTCCTTTTTCTGTGTGTGTTACGAAAAAAACAAAGAAAAACAAAAAACAAAATGGATCAGACCGATCCCCACAACACCATAACAGTCTCGTAGCCAATCAGCAATGGGGGCGTGTCCACCAGTTGTTAGGCATTACCTGTGTTGGACAGCGTGTTTGCTCTTTTGTTTCTAAGAAATTGCTTACTGCACCTTTGAGTATACGCATTTTAATAGATGGATCACAAGTTTTTGAGCTCTACCTGAAAGAACGTAGCCCTTGTTACCAGCAAGATGGAAAGGACCACTGACATTTCTGGTAAGTAAGAATGAAGTTAAGGCCTAGTAATACATCTCACCCTTATGGCAGGTGACAGAAAAGGTGTCAGACTTCCATTCTGTACCATGTCTAGAACACTGTGTCTTTAGCCTCCAGGACATTTTGTCAAGGCAGTGGAGCCAGAAGAGGTTTCTCAGATGAGGGGAATGATTATACAGGGAAGAGCTCCATCTGATCCCAAGAGAGTCACTTTGAAACCACATAGGCCGTATGTCTAATGTTTGTGTATGTTCTCATAGCTCAGCTGGTAAAGCACTGTGCTAAAATCACCAAGGTCACGGGTTGTTTTCCCAGGGAACACATGGTCTGAAAAATGTAAATGTGGACAGAAGAGGACGTTCTCGTACCATGTCAGGTGGAAAATGACCTGCGACTGATTCCAGCAGCTGTATTACTCAGTGCTGCAGCTTTCCAAAGCCAAACAGAAGCACTCGAGTCCACCCTGCACACTTGAGAATGGAGACGTGCGTTTCATGTCCTGCAGTCCAGAGGAACTGAGAGAGCCTCTGATGGGGCTTCAGTCCAACACAGAGACTGAAATGGAGCCGGTGAGATTTACCACAGATGATGCCACCTGCCAAGCATCGATTCTGGAGTGAATCTGTATGGCGAGTTTAGAGGGTTTTCACAGGTAAAATAAATACACAAAACCCAGATCCAACCCCCCCCTCGCACCTCTGCCAAAATGACACCAGCATCGTCAATGTTATTAGTGAATTTCTGGCGAACACTGTAAAATGAATGTAATACATTTCAATCGGTTACATCTACAAAGCATAATTACAAAGTGTACGTCTGATATTCTGTCATTAAACTGTGCTGTAATTAAGGGTTCAGTTAATCTGCATTATATCAGCAACTCTGCTTTCTTGATATCAGTATCGGCCAATAAAAACTCATCATTTATATCAATCAACCACAATGCAATGGATCAACACTGCTGCCCTGCAAACACAGGCTACAATTTTTAAGGAGTTACAATAGACAGGCTCTGGACCTGCTGGCAGTGTCCATAACTCATAACGGCACCAATAAGAGACTGATCTAGAGACTGATCTATAGATGTGCCAACCACGCCAGAGAGAGGCGGAGAAGCTTCCTCATGTAAATATATCAAATATCATATATCATATAAACTAGTTCTGACCCTCTTCTCTACATGTAAAGTTTAAGTAAACATGGTGTAAAAATAAATATTTTTTGCCATTTTGCACACATCCAATCTGCTTAAACTGTATTTCTGTATAGACCACCATTATGCAAGCCATAAGCCACTCTGCTGTTTGAATGTCTGTATCGGCCATTAAAAGCTCATGCTGGTAGATAGTCTAAATGCAGTATACAAATATACATCATTCACAATTCCCAAGCTGTAAAACGTTGCTTTCATAAACCGCTCTTAACAAAATCCATTCCCATCATCTTTGCATCAGCGATCACATTCCCATTATAACAGTAGTAGACAGTAGACTATTAAACATGGCAATCCTTCAAAACATGGCAATCTTCTGTTATGATAAAGTCATGCTAAGGTACAACACATTTACACATGCACAGATATTATAATACAGAGACGGCAGAAACAACCACCACAATTAAAGCTAGCTGTTTAATTTGAAAAAATCAAGCTAATGCCGACCTATTACCTCACACAGATATTACGCGAAAACAGTCAGGTCCTAATTGCCATGGAGAACAGAGGCATTTAAAGTAATTAAATCAGGTCATTTAAGGTGCACAGATTTCAGGTTTTCTAAATAACCAAAGGGATTGTTGAAGGTCTGAAATCAGTGTGAGTAAAACAGCGCCCCCTGTTGTTAATAGGTTGCTACTGCTAGTGAAAACGATAGGTACTGCAGACATTCAGCGGCTTGCCAGGTTTCATCAAGCCAAAAAATAGAACAATAAATCCATCCTGTCTGCTGCACCTGCCCAATATTGATTTATCCTGTCTCTCCATCTTTTTCTGTCATGCCTTGCTCTCCCTCTCTCGATTGCATGCTCTCTCTTCCGCACTCTCTCCTCACCTTTTCTATGGCTCCTGCCAGCATCACTAATATCATTTCAAAGGATGATACATACAAATTTGACTCTTACAGGGGCAAGTGACTTATCAAAACTGACAGCATCTGGTTTATCAGCAGATGGGAATTAGTAACGGTGTGTGTGGCGTACATACACAAATACACACACACACACATGTTGGGTTTTCATCTTTTATAAAGACATTCCATAAAAGTAAAGGTTTTTATACTGTACAAACTGTATATTCTATCCTCCTACGCCAACCCTATTCCTAACCTAACCATCACAGAAAACATTCTGCTGTTTTAGATTTTTTAATTAGATCATTCTGTATGATGTATAAGCTTGTTTGCTCATGGGGACCTAAAAAGTGTTCAACATTTACTGTGTCGGTCCCCATAATACCAGGACCAAGCACACACACAAACACACACACACACACACCTCTTGTAATCACTGGGTGGCGAGTCTGTCTCCAAATCCATAATCCTTCTGTCACTAACTCTAAGGTCAGAGGAGATATCTGTGTGTGTGTGTGTGTGTGTGTGAAAGCATGAACTCGGTTTTGACAGTGCAGGCAGATCAATGTAGATTAAATCCCTACAAATAAAAACATTTTCCCAGAATGCACCACAATTGCTTTTTTTTTGCAATTGTCTTTTTTCTTTCCTGAAAAGTCAAATGTCACCAACTACTGAACTGGCACAGCAACCCTCTGCCATCAAAATGCTATTGTCACTTAAATCTAATAGTGAAAATATCACCACATCATCCACAGTCATGGCAATCTTCTCATGATCCTCTCAAATGTCATGTGGTATTACATTACTAGTTAGTATTCTGCTACTTGGCCATCTTTAAATGAAGGAAAACTGAACAGCTCAACTGAATACCACGACTGTATTTATATGTATTAATGGAGCTCCTTTTGTCCACATTCTGTCACACTTGTATTATAAGGTCTGCTTGGTTACATTTGTAAACAACCAATTAAATATATAAACACATTTAATAATATGGATGTATTTTATGGTCCCCTTTGGACATTCTGTTGACTAAGTAACACTGCACCTGCATGTCAGCTAACTCTCAGTAGGGTAACAGTTTATTATTTGTACACTTTGAGGGGTAGAGTTAGGGTTAGAGGAATAATGGGTTAGGGAGTTAGTAGAATAAGTTGCCATGAACTTGTAAAGTTACTAATAGTCAGTAGAATGTCTGTTGGGTGACCATCACAATAACATGTTAGCAGATACTAAGCAAATAGTCTACTAATACTTTAATTAGAGTGGGTTAGTTAGTACACATAAAGATTAAGAAGATCAAGTAACGTACAGGCCAAGGATGGTAACCCATTAGGATTTGAACCTACAACCTTCAGTTTACAAGTCTCTAACCATTAGGTCACAGTTGTCTTTATTTGTTTAAACCATCCAAATAAAGTGATACCAAATAGATTCTGTTTAGCTGAATCCAATAATACATTGTGATTTGTAATAATTCAGAAAATAGTAAAATATGATTCTATGCATGAGAGAGAGAGTGAGACAAGAAGAGAGAAAAATAATGCAGTGTAACATATCACATGTAGTGACTCTCCTCTGAGCAGCAGCGTATGCTAATCATTCAGTGCACACTTGTGTAGTCCGAGAAGCCTGGGACCAGGTTTATGTTCCTTAAGGGTGTGTGAGTCTGTGAGTGTGTGTGTGTGTGTGTGTGAGCAGGCATAATGAGGTGAGCGGATGTATATAACCTTGAGTCTCTAGAAGAAGCTGAAGAGGGCATGTTAAATATGTTCACAAGGTGTGTATGCGAGTGAGGCTGGTCACGAGTTGTACCTGCTTGGCCAGGTTGACAGAGTCTGATGTGAGTCTGTCTCTGAGGTGAGGATCAAGCTGAGCCGCAGGTGCAATCTCCACCACTTTCTGATGTCTTCTCTGGATGGAACAATCCCTCTCGTACAGATGAATGACATTTCCATATTTATCACCTGCGAGAGAGTTAAGGGGAGACAGATAAATACTGAGAGAGATGTAGACTTCGGTCTTTTTTCTTGAGTATGTCATTGGTAATTGATTTCTAGGTCGTGTCTCCCAATATCACTTCTTTTCATCTTATTTAAGTTTGTTTGGCTTTTGTAGCTTTTATTAGACAGTTCAGTGAAGGCGTGACAGGAAATCATATGTGTGAGACAGAGAGTGGGGCAGGATTCAGCAAAGAACCACAAACCGGGTCGCCTGAAGCGCTATTGCGTAATATGTCAACACGCAGCAAAATTGGCCGTCAGGAGCAAAATCACTCTCCATCTTGCTCCCTAATGACATCATCATTGGTGGCAAAACAAGTGCGCAGACATCTGCATGTAAGAATGTTATAGGTTCTGTGACATTAGTCGTCTCAAGCTAATCAACGACAGATGTCTTACTCTAAAACGCTGCATCCACTGATATCATAATGATGATACGGCTAACTCTCCCTCACTGCGCAAACGCTAACTTTAGCGCTTTAGTCCTTTTGTCATTGAGTAAATAATCAAGTTCTAAGTGCTTAAGTGCTTGAGCTTGACCTGAGAGTACGTCTCAAAATCACGACAGCAAAACCGAAATCTACCTTCTGGAAGCAGCTGCCTCATTCTAGTGAAAATACTGTGTTTTCCTGATACTCCTCATTTAAAGTTAATTGCTGTGAGGGTATCTCAGCTTGTTAGCGTGTCTACATGGATTCCCTATTAGATTAATCGAGAAGACTGAATAAAGTTAGTTGTGCAGACAGAGTAAGAAAGAGCGAGAGAGCGAGCAAGCCAGATTGAGAAAGAGAGAGAGAGAATGGTGTTCCCTGGACACACACACGGAGTCATTCCCTGTTAAAAACCCAATTTAATTCCAGCTGTATGTTTTTGACTACGAGCTCTGTTCCAGGCAAGCAAAATTTCATCTAATGAGCCAAAACACAGTGGTTAAAATACACAAGAGAGGTGCAAACAGATCATAGTAAACAAATGTGTACACATCCTGTGGACTTGCACAAATTACCCCAAATAAGATACGTTTATCTTTTTTTTTAAAACACAAACACAGACATACACAAAATGGCCACATGCATGAAAACACTCACCGAGAATTTGTACTTCAATGTGCCGTGGTTTCTCGATGAATTTTTCGACAAACAGAGCACCATTACCAAAAGCTGCCAGAGCCTCTGAGTAAGCTCTCTGATAGTTCTCTTCTAGTTCCTGCCAATGAATCACAAAATCTGTTTAGCGTCACAATAATCAACATGATGACCAAAAACAACAGGCTATTCACACAAGGTTATTGAGCAATTAAACAGTAAACACGTTTGGTTCAATGTGTTTTTAAATTTTGTTTGTCACACAAACCGCTCAAATCGGGGACCTTCTGTTTTTGACAAAGGCTAAAGCAAACAGGTTGAAAAATCTTCCCACATTATAATGATTTCATTAGTTTTACTGGTGTTTACGAATAATATACCATCTATTTTGTTTCGTCCCTGTTACATCACATGTCTGGGCGGGGAAAGTTTCTGCGTTAAGCCATTCATCCGCGTGAACTATAAAGTTGCAGAAGTTTTGGTTCATCTTATTATCTTTCTTGTTCGAAGTTTTGAAGATTAGTTTGTTTTCATAATATATCATCTTTTATCTCAAATAATATAGTAAAACTTTATGACCCCCCCAAAAAAAGTCATTTGGGGTAAACGTCTGATAAACCAAAATCTAGACTAGTGGAGAATAAAAAGCTATGATTTCTATTCTTGACGTAATAAAGCCTCTTTATTGTGTTAACAAATGTGGTCTGCAAAGGCTGTAGTCTGTTTATTTTCATTTCTCTTCTGTGTAGTACGTAAAGAAACCAAATGAAGTGTCTTCAGAAACCTTGGTACAGAACGTTTAATGCTCTTTATAAGACAAAGCTGTTGTCTCAGAGCCTGGCAGACACAATAAATACTAATACTGGCAATAAATACTAAACTCTTCTCACATCTGGCAATAAATACAGAAAATGGACTATATACATCTAGCAGAGTGTCATAGTGATATAGTATTTTACTGAGGCAGCTGTCGCATGTGCATGTCCACGTGTCAAGTAGAGGACAGTGACCGTCTATCGTCCTGTAATGCAATGGACAAGCAGTCGTAAAACTCGCAGATATACCCGCATGAAATAAAGCAGCAGATGCAGTAAACACGAGCAGACACTGAGGTCCATTAACCATTGGCGGTGCAATCTGCACTGAGAGGATGGATTAGCTTTAGCGGGCTAGTCTTGTAATCCATTGCAAACTAAGTGTGCAGGGCACTGCTGGTTATGATGTCCGCTGCTGTTGAACAGCCTGATAGCCAGTGAAGAAAAGCGGTTCTTGAGACCTGCGAATCTAGCGAAAAATTACTTTTGAGCCCTCGAGGGGAACTGGGGAAAACAGGTCAGAGAAGCGCTGGGTTATTCCTTAAAGGTCCTGCGGGCGATTTTTCCATGTTAAAATACTCCTATCCCTGTTTAATGCACCGAGACGACGACGCAATTTTGGGTTCAACCAACGGGATGAGTCGGAGATGCCAAAGGAAGCCGGGGGGGCAACACGGGGTGTTAAAGCATGAACATAATATGCAGAGTTAAACACATAATGTTTAACCTTCCTGTTAGCGGCCAAGCAGCTACTGAAACGGTAATGATACTGGGAAACTTTCCAAAACACATTTGTTTATGTTGATGGGAGGACTCATGCCAGCCGCTCAGACTCTCCACAGGAACCAAAGGTATTGTTTTGAAGGTTTAATTTGGCCTTATTCAGGACCTATTAGAAGTTCAAAACAGCCCCAGCTAACAGGGAATGTTCTCAGAACCTTGGCTAACGTTCTCTAAATTTTCTCTCAAAGTTATCAAAAATGTTTTTGCAGTAACGTTAGCAGAACTTATGTTTAACGTATCATATTACAGCATATCAAAAACGCTATTCTTGGGTTCTAAAATGTTACAGCATTAAAAAAGTTTGAATAACGTTCTTATTACCAAGCAATAACGTTAAAATAACATCTAACTTTCAAAATGTTTTTGTTACTTAATGGAAATGTTAGGGAAATGTTCTTACAACCTAAAATTGTTAGCTGAGGCATCTGTTCTGTTAAACTGAATATGCTTAACCTCAAACAAATAAATAGTACAGGGAAAATGTACTTATGTTAAGGCATGGATAATCAAAAACTGGGGTTAGAGAAAGTCAATTTAAGTGATTAAAAGTATCTAGTCAAGAACTTATTTGAGTGGAAGTAAAAAATACTGTATTTAAGTGGAGACTCGAGTGCTATAATCATCATATGATAATTTTACACCTACAAAAGTAAAAAAAACACACAGACCTCATAATCTCTGACCACCCTCATGCCACGACCTCCTCCTCCATATGCTGCCTTAAAGATGATGGGAAAGTCATATGTTTTAGCGAACTCCTGCGCCTCCTGCAGAGAGGAGATCGGAGCGTCTGTTCCGGGGACCACTGGAACACCTACACACACACACACACACACACACTTTTATTTATTTGTACATAAGTTCTTCATACATAAATCATTCTATCGGGGAAATAGGGAGACAGGATAAGGAGATAAAAAGATAAAAATAGCTAATCTGAGTTTTTGTAAACATTACATCACTGTTTTGATTAATAAATAAACAAGTGCACAACACAGACAGCGCATGAAACGCAGACAGCGTGTGCAAATAAACGCAATTATCAGCGGGCGTTTTCCCCTCTGCCTTACGGATGACTTACTTAAAGCTAATTTGCGTAATAAGCACATTTTAAAGTATCTCAACGTTGAAAAATACACACTTCAAGAGATGAATATCCAGAGTTCATTATAATCTTGCACACTGTAGAAAAAGACCTCAGAGGTAAAGTTCTGTGTCTGGGTGCAGAACAGCACCTGCTTTGATGGCCAGGGCACGAGCTTTCACTTTATCCCCCATCTGGCGCACAACCTCCGGGGATGGACCAATGAATCTCACCCCGGCATCAACGCAGGCCTGGGCAAAGTCTGCCCGCTCGGATAAAAACCCATAACCAGGGTGGATGGCGTCTACGTTATTTTCCTGAGAGAGAGAGACAGAGTGAAAGACAGAAAGTGAGGGAGAGAGGGTAAGAACACAGAGAGGGAGAGAGAACACAGAGAGGAGAACGCAGAAAGAGAAATACGAGTAGAATAAAACATTAGCCAGGGATGGGTATGTAGTCAGTCCTAATTATTCTGATGCTGGAAAATACTAATTTCATTAAAATCCCAATCAGAGGGAAGTTAAAAGCCCCCTCTTTCTGTTGGCTGACTCTGTGTAACATGATAATTGCATTGGAGACTAATTATTTGGAGGCCGTCTGCTGAGGTTGGAGACAGTGGTGCTGGCTGCTGGTTCGGTTTCATGATGGCGTGGTATGTGTGTACACTGCTCAGTGTTTATGTATTATTAGTGTATTGTTATGGCTAAGCCGCTGGTTTGAGAGATGAGCTGCCTGTGGCATAATGAGAGAGAGAGAGCGAGCGAGAGAGCACCAAAGGATCTGAATCTGGCTGCTATCCCTGACAGTAGTCCAATAAACAGCAATGGATCTATTTTAGCATAATATAGTTTACATACATGCATACATTGTATATATTACTTGTGCCCTTACTTGTATATTGTATTTTTCATTTTTTAGATTATATGTATAATTGTATTTACTCGTCTTTTTAAAACTCTGCCTTTTGTTTTTAATATAATCTGTTATGCACCAAGGGTCTGAGAGTAACGCAATGTCAATTCTCTGTATGTCCTGTACATGTGGCAGAATTTACAATAAAGCTGACTTTGACTTGACTTTGACTTGACTTCTGAAGTGACATAACCCAGATAATAATTTAAGATTGTACATTGTTGGACATTTACCTACCACTTCCATTAAGTAACAAAAATGGTTAAAAATTGTATTTTTTTATATTCAAGGAGCATTCAAAACATCCAGTTTATTAGATGCTGTACGCTGTATTAACATTATTGCTTGGAAACAAGAACGTTACTCAAACTTTAATTCTGTAAGGTTTTCAAAACATTCTACTAACAACGTAACAATAACATTTTTCGTATAAAATGAATTTTCATATATATAACATTAAAAATGTTTTACTAATCTTATAGCATAAGCACTTTGACCAGCACTAGTTAACGTTCTGAGAGTGTTCTCTGTTGGCTAGGTGAATAACAATGAAAGACATATAATGAAGACATATAGCTGTCTCACCTTAGCCACTTTGATGATGTCAGGGATATGCAGATAGGCTCCAACAGGTGGCAGGCCTTTGCCAATCAGGTAAGCTTCATCTGCCTTCTGTCTGTGCATCTGTCCGGTGTCCTGCTCTGAATATACAGCCACCGTCCGGATGCCAAGTTCTGTACACGCCCGAAACACCCGGATGGCTATTTCACCTGAAGGGGGAGAGAAAATATGTAGAAGGAAAAATAAAAAGACTTTAATGTCAGTTGTGTTCTTGTTAGTTCTGTCAGTATTTACTCATGTTGCTTCCCGTTTTGTTATTTTTTTATGTGGAACAGAAGCAAAAATTAAACAGTCTTCATGCAATTTGTTTTTAAAGACACCGATAAACAAAAACAGCAAAAACAAAGCACACTGAAAAGTCATCTGTACCCTAGTGCTATACCTGCTAAGTCTTCTGACATCATACGGTAACTGCAGTTAAAATTTTGCCCTCCATTTAGATTTGAGATGAAATATGCCATTTTCTGATGAGGCTCATCACATCAGGCTGGATTCGAATCACATCAACAAATGTTGTTTGTTCTGACGTCTAGACATCGTTGACGTCAAACCTGACATTTTCTTAAACTTCTGTCTGCTACACACACAAACCCACCACATGCCTTTAGAGGACCTGTTTTAAGGCACACAGACCACTTTGCTGCAAAATACTTTTTGTAGCTTAATATACATGGTCACCATGAACTGGCATTTAAAATCAAACTGCTGGATGCTTCAGTAATTCTTTAAATTATTTTGCGTTTAGTGGAAAATACAGCAGCGTGCAAATTTGTAATGATATAAGGGTGAGTAACAACCGAGTTATCATGTTTTATTATTTATTTTAATGCTAAATAAAAAGCTAAATATGTACTGTGACAACAGCAGCAGCTCTGCACCTGAAGTTTATTTAAGACTATCGGAGCGCTAATGCAAGAACCAGACACTTATTTTTTCGTCTAAAAAAAGGATAAAAAGTCTTACCTCTGTTTGCCACCATGACCTTTTTGATTGGTCGATACTCTGTGTGGGCAAAACGACAGGATAGACCCACCCTCCTCTGAAAGAGCAGGATACCCCTGGACCCTCCTAAACGCAGGAGCATCCTAGAGGAAACAGACGAAGATAGGTAGACTGAATCAGAACAATTGTGCTGGTTCCCACGTATGCTTCACAAAATATCTATCTGGTGTAAATGTCTAATGTAAATGTTTATTGCACGATCACTTCGTCTGTTGAACGTATGATAAATTCCCAGGTCTGACCCAAAGAAATGTTTGTTTTATTTTACTGGACACTGGTTGTACATTACAGCACACACAAACGTTGTCCATGTGAGAAATACGTTAGATGCAATGTGTTTAGGGTTTATATAACAAAAGGTATAACCCTATCTTCACCTCGTTTATTCCAGTTTGAAGAGCACTTATTTATACAATACACTTATTTATACAATTCACGCTTTGAATCTGATGCTTTCCTGTAGCTCAGTGGTTAGAGCATGGCGTTAACAACGTCAAGGTCATGGGTTCGATCCCAGGGATTGCTCATACTCAGAAACAATGTAT
>JAZGTI010011512.1:0-16561 GCA_036877585.1 Botia kubotai
ATGAAAGAGGGTAATGGATTTTGTCTATTTGTCAGTATGTACACTTATGTTTCCATATATACAATTCTATAAGTATTTGTGTTTTCTTATGTTTATATCTATATGAAGGACGGAGTTATGGTCTAAGGGTGAGTGATTTTAGGGGTTGTGAGCAACGACGGAATTTCATCATTTGAAAACAAATTAAAAGTAACATTTGTGATAAATACATTCCAAAAATCATCAAAGATAAATTTTAAAATGAAATGTTATTTTGATCATGAATGTCAGGAAGAATTGTGATAACATTCAGTGTTTTATAAACACTGGCCTCATGGAGGAGACGTGTGTTTTTGTCTTGAAGAGGTAATAATCAATGCAGTGAGAGGTTATCTAAGGACTGTAACCATCAGAGGAGAGACCCAGACACAAAATCAAGTGAATCGGCTTCAAACAGGCGCACAGTCGGGTGACATTCCAGAAGGATCACCAGGGGTTACGAATGACACCAGATCTCGTAAGACCTCAGGCAAATGGATGCAGGCAGTTGTGAAATTACTGGGACACAAACCTGACACATTGTATAATAGATGTTGCTTCCTGTAAAGAGACCATTGTGGAATTTAGTTTGCGTGTCATTTACTGTACTGGAAATGTTTGACGACATAGAGAGATGAACCACAAAGTAAATGATCAAAACAAATGTACAACAAAAGCTCAAAACACTCCACGGTCATCATTACATTCTACATAACTGTCAATAGTCTAAAACTAATCTACATAAACATATAAGGTGTAAAATAATGAACTAGAACTCGGTGTGAAACTCTACTTAACAGTGAGCACAAATGGAGCACACCACTGAAGAATTCCATGAGCGTTTCCATGCCAACACAAACAGTGGCAAGTGTGGTTTGGGCTTAGAAACTTGTGTAAAAACAGACATGGGTTTTCTAAAATCACTTGTCACATATTTGGGAATGCATCTTCCAAATGTGTCCTCTGGGACACTTTTTACCCGGCACTGTTTTACCAGCATTTGTGTGTGCAAGTGGGAGTTAACAGCACATGCCAAAATACAAAAATTAGTTCTAAAACTGTGGACAAATATGTCTAAAGAGAGCAGAAAATTGAATTAAAGGGAAGGTAGGCAATTTTTTCCAGAAACATTTTTTGTTATGCTGGTTGAAAATCTCACCACATCCTGATCAATCACCAATTGGTCATTATTTATACAAATGTTTACTGTGGAAGTTGCAGGCTAAAATGTTCGCCCAGTCATTGCATTCGGTCTTATGTATGCGTTCATATGTTGGAGGAGGCGTGGCTTTGGAGAAGCTCTGACGGGAGGGCGGGATCTCGCGCTTTTAAAGCTAGGTTGCTTTTGCTAGCAACTCTGAAACTGAGTTGCAAAAAGAAGGTTCACAATGTAGCTCATAATTTCCTTGATGATCGAATGCAGACATTGGCCATGAATCTCCTGTCTTGTCTGTTCTGCTCTGAACTAATCCACAGCCAGCAAGCCACAGAGAATTCAGGAACCTGCTGTATTTCTAGACACCGGAACCCAAGGGCTACCCTGACCCCTCCAAACCCTTTAGCACATCAGTTCCCCTGCGTCTCAGTGAACATGCTATAAAGAACATTCCAGACACCTCCAAAGATGAATGGAAGATATTACACGCAGGAATTTTTCTGTAAATCGTTTCAGACTAGACCCAATCTGGTTTCCATTTTACTACTGCACATTTTTGACTAACCGGTTTTGATTGATAATGACAGAGCCAGACACCCGCCTCCCCCGCACTCACCACCACCCCAATACCAAAGGTGACTGGAATATTAAAGTATTGTTCACTACAACACAAGGTCTGAATTTTGATGTCTTCAGCTCTGGGCTGAATCCAAAGCTCCAGGGCTTTCCAGAATCTAAACAAGCGCATGACAGTGCAGACACACTCCGAAACTCCCTCTGAATGTTTCTGCTCCAGTTCCTGATCCAGAAATGATGGAGGGAGAGCAGCACCAATGACCTTTATGAAATCAAAGGACGGAAAATGAAGCGCAACAGCCATAAAACAAGTCCAAAACTCATATTGAGTGGAAACAACGCTGCAGCCAAACAGACGTCCCCTCAGAATGAAGATGGATGTATATGCCGTAACTGACGCTCGTAGTAATTCATAGCTTTTACTTTTCACAGTTTAAAACTGCATATAATTAGTGGTTCCCTTTTAAAGCTCGGCCGTTTTTGAACAAACCCTAAATATTTGGCCGTGTGTGCTGCAAACATTAAGAACAGCATAGCAATTTTTTACCAAACCCATTTTTGGAGGCTGGTTCAAAGTCTCCTCACATCCTGATAGTAATCACTAAGTAAAGTGGTCTAAATATATATATATATATATATGATATCTTCTGTGGAAGGCGCAGGACTATAAAATGTTCGTCCAATCATTACATTCGGCCCGAACGCAATGACAGGATGTCCTACTTGATCTTATGCTATGAAAGCTAGGATGCTATTGCTAACCTCTCCAAAACTGCCTACCCTACTTTTAATGATACTGGACCTGCTGGAGGAGACCAGCCGTGTGATCCAACCACCCGAGCAGTGACCCACAGTAGCAACATGACGCAGGGACGGGTTTGCCGTGGCAAATATCACTCATTAAAGAATGTCTTCAGGAAATGTCAAAATCTGGTTCCTATTAATCTAAATCCCCCATAATTACTTTTAAACAAGCAATGATCTGTCAAAAATGTTGATCTACCTTAGCTGGTAAAAAAATCACCACAGCTGAAAGCCAAGAATCAAAACTAACCTCAGTCAAACCACACCAGCACTGAGAAAATGTTCTCAGTGTGAACACATACGGTCACATTCATCCAGGCATCGGACTCCACACGCTGGTGCGAGTTTTTCTAAAATTCCACATCATCCAAAATTCTAGAGCGCTGCACATCAGATCAACGCCAGCAACAGTAAAAAGTCTATCCAGAACAGTAGTTATGCTTCATGAAATATACGGTTGCATTCCAGATTTTGCGACGTGCTGGAGAAAGAGCTATCTAGATGCTAAATCACTCTGCAGACAACATTTCTGCAATCAGAATTATACATTATCTGAAGGTAACATGGGTGGTAATTATCTGTGCAAACCCTGCTCACTGCTAGGGTATTGCTTTGTGTAGTTGTGTTCTGGGTGGTTACCAAGGCATTGCTAAGTGATTGACAGGGTGTTTGGGGTGGTTTTTAAGGTACCTCCTTCAAGGAAATATTTGTGGTATGTTTAGATTTTTTATATTAACTTCAACAGTCGTGGTGTGATATGCAATTACTACGTGTGGTGAGTAAACATCTTAAAGCTGCAGTCTGTATCTTTTGCCTCTCTATCGCCATCTCTGTTTGAAATATAAAACTTCAGCTTACTTTACACACTTCCTTACATATGTTGAAGTCCAAAGTCAAACAGGCATTTCCCAGGAAATCTGGCCCAACAACTCAAATGATAAATCATCACTATAAGTTACTGCTGCGAATCGGTGTAATGTCGGTAGACTGTGTTGAACACTGATCTGTCACGTACTTGCTCAATAGCTGATGTTTGTTTGTTTTTTAACCAAAAGGTTAAGAGGATAGCAGCTTTATTTGTTACAAAAAGCAGCAGATGTTGGACAGTCAGAATGTGTCAGAGTTTTTGCCTTAAAATCCTCTCGCTCACTCAAAAATAACCTTTTCCAAACGCTCTGTCACCTCCCTGCCTTTAATTTTCCAATCCACCCTGTCACGTCCAAGTGACTGCTGATGTGTGCAGCACTTTAAACACCCACAGTGACAATTACTCACCAGCTGTTCGTAAACCGACCGTGCTTCTCACTGAGCTATTAAACTCACAGCAGATATTGCCATCCACACACACGACTAATTAAAAGTTTACGCACACCTACTCATTCTTTATTATTAATATTTCCAACATGCACAATTACAGTGAAGTCATCAAACTATGAAATAACACGAATATAAAACTGGGGATTATGTAAACGTTACACCGATCGAGACTTATGTTTTATATCTTAATTTCTTTACAGTATCCACCCACGTACAGTATCCCGCCCACTTGTTTGTTGTCTTGCCTTCACTAGCCAATTCATAATTTAAAAACAAATGTAAGTGTTATATTTGTCTACAAAAACTATTTTCTTGCACTGAAGCATAAATCATTAAGTCAGAAAGTTTTAAATATTGCGAGAAACAAAAAAACAGTCAAGTGTGTCCAAAGTTTTAACTGACGGTGGACAGCCAAACCGTGTTTGATTCAGGTACACATGAACGTATGAAATCAAAATAAATTGCGTATTGGAACTGATTTATTTAGACGTGTCTTTAATATCGTATTTTAATTGAGCTTTTAAACCATCAAGCCACTTTCATTACAAACATAATTGTGTATCACAAATGAGGAACATCTGGGTGGGAGGCACATGCTGGGAAAAGTCGTCTGAGCGGAGTGTACATTATTTAAGATTCGTTCCAGACAGTGAGAAACTCCTACCTTTGTTTTGTCACTTGGACTAACCCCCAGTTCCAGTAACCTTTCAACGATAGACAGACGACTCTCTCGCACCGCTATCATCAGGATGTTCAGACCTGAGTCCTGGGGGAAACAACAGAATAAATAATCAAGAAGGAAAGTCAATAATTCACTGCAGGAAGACATGGTTTAGTATCGTACTTACATTAAGAACTGAGGAGATCTGAAGTGTGGTTTAAATGTGCGGGTTTACACAAGAGGGTAATCAATATAAGAAGTGAACAGGAGCAATATGCGGACGCAAATATTATCTATTACACTAATGACAGATTTCTGGCTACGCAGTCAGAGTTAAAATATTATTTTAAAGTGGATTTAAGGGGATAGTTTACCCAAAAATGAATCTAAAAGAATACATCTAAAAGAATACATCTAAAAACCTATACATGTTATTTTTTACATTCCGAAGTATAAAAACTCAGTGACATTTATTTTATAGAAAGACAGTACCAGCACACTTTTCTAGCAAAATATTTTCTACACACAAAATGATGGGTCTGAAGAGGCTAAACAACAGATATACTGTTTAAATAAAGAATGACTTTCTGGTTGTCAGAAGTTACACACCTTTTATTGTGTGATAAATGACTAAACTGATCTGCTTCACACAGCTATTAAAAATCACCTGGACACCAGTTGCATAAGTCATTACGAAAGTAACTCTGAAGAGTGACTTCAGTTTGCATGTGACACTTGCTTTAAAACTTTGTTATCTAATACATCGGTATTCAGACAAAATTATGAGTTAAATATCTAAACACGGGCACTGTATACAAACAGACTTTAATTGCTTTTATTCTTTTTTAATTTAATAATACAATATATTTACATTTAGCAAACGATTTTACCCAAAGGGACTTACAAGGTTAGGAAAATATATATATAATATAATATAATATAATATAATATATAAACACAGAACATGCAACAAACTTGCATCTCACCTCATCAAACTGAAGGATCTCTGGTTCTCCTTTTTCCAGAGTTTTTATCTTCTGCTCTAATGCCATCCATTCTCCTCTGAGGGCCAGAGGCATGAGGCGCTGAGGGGTCCCACACACCACCAAAGAGTTTTCTGACATCATGGAAGACCACACAATAACTTCGCAGTAATTAAAAGCTACAGGTCTAATATCGCCATAACAAATGCAGGTCGATGTCAATGGTGTTTTTCACGCGATAAGATATAAACACATCCTTTTGTATTTCAGGTGCAGCTATAGCGGACGGTTCCTCCCTCTTAGCAGGAGGTACGAAGCGCACATTCCTTCGTCTGCGTCCACTGACTGACTGCGGCGGGTTCAAGTGTGCAAACTCCTCCTTCAGAGCCTCGCGGTTCCCTGGATTCGACAGCAGGAGCATTCGAACCAGCCCAGCAGCCTCAGATCCTGAATAATAAGGGCTCATAAACTGTAAACAGCGACTATTTATTATTACACATTTTACAACACAAAACAGTAAACGCATAAAAACAAGGAGCAAAAACCGAGACAAATTAAATCATTGAAAATACACTAAAATAATAAATACTTTGACATACATGAACATAATAAGACTTTCTTTTTTATTGAAAGCGAAATATTTTCACAAACTCGCACAGATTTAACAAAAGTTCGAACTTTGTCAAGAGTAGACAGCAAAAATAGTGTGAATTTGACTTGAAAGTGAGCGTCCTATGTCCTAGTCCCACAGCCCTTGAAATGGAAACTTCCGAGGGAGAAAAGTAATTGTGTCTCGCAAACGCGACTATTAGTAACACGCTTGGTGAAAGGAGCATTAAAAAGTCATTTACTGATTAACTGAATGAGCTTCAGTGCGACACCCCTTCCCGAAGCGCGGTTCAAATGACACAGCCTTTTGTTATTCGCCCTTATTTGTGTTATTCAGCGATAAAACAGATATAGTGCAGTTAAAAGTTTTATTTTAGGGTAAAATAAGCTCTGCGTCGAAAAGTGTGTTTGCACGCCAAATTTGAATAAATCGCTAAAGTATGCTCGTAGTAACAACACTGTCCGCAGTGTATATTTAGCATTTCATAATATTAATAAGTATTAAAGTATTACACTGATAATTTGGATGTATATTACATAATTATTTAAATAATCAGATACAGTATAGGAATGAGTGAGGTTTGGTTAACAGCGAATCTGGGGGACTTTTGTTCTAGAAGTCATCGCGCAGGAACCGGAAGTGCGCCACACACTGTCCCACTGTATTTGTTTATATCAGCCACTGTAGACTCCACGTGCATTAAAGTAAGAGTTTTGTTTTAATTAATTGCACTATAAAGTTAATTTAGTGTCGTTTAATTCATTAGGCGAATGGACAATGTGCGCGTTACTATGCTAAATACACTATCCGGAGCCTATGGCAATTAATAAGGCAATAAAATCTGTCAAGGTTATTCTCAATCTGAGATTGAAAACGAATATTGTTGTAAATAATATATAATTATATGTTTAGTACATTTTAATTTTTATGCTTTTTAAAATATATGTTGGTAGTTAGACATAACTAAATGATTATACATGCATTATTATGCATGCCTATGCAACGCACAGAAAGGTGAAAAGGCTAAGACCACAATGTTCATGTGACCCATGTGAACTCGAAAGGTTAGATGTTCTTGTTTCCATTGAAGACATTGTGAGTTTAATTCACTCAATTTAAAACTTCATATATTATATGTTAGCTGTCATGTATCCATGTGATAACCACAATGGCCACTAAAGAGAGCAAATATAACGCATTACTTGACAGAGTTGTTTGTTTGTGTGGATTCATTAACTAATTGTACCTATATGCTTCAGTGATGTCATTATCTGATGTAGCTTCTGTCCTCTGAAGACAGGCTGAGCATGTCACTGAGATACTCTCAAAGTCTCTTACTGAGAACCTGTGGTGGGACTCTGAACACCTGCAAATGTTTGAGCACCATCAGGAGACACTACTGCACTGCCAGAGCAGCTCAGAGTCAGAGGAGGGTGGTCATCACAGGCATTGGACTTGTTTCTCCCCTTGGAACAGGAAGTGCTCTTCCTTGGCAGCGTCTGATTGGTGGAGAGAGCGGTTTGGTGCCTCTGGATGCAGAGGAATATAAAACAGTGCCATGTAAAGTGGCAGCTCATGTGCCAAGAGGAGACAAAGATGGAGACTTTAAAGAGGACACGTTTGCATCCAAAGGGGATATCAACAGTATGTCTCCAGCCACGGTTATGGCTGTAGGCGCCGCCCAGCTGTCTCTAGAGGATTGTGGGTGGTATCCCAGCAGCCCTGAGGAGCAGCTTAGCACTGGTGTGGCGGTCGGCATGGGCATGGTGTCTTTGGAGGAGATTGCTCGAACAGCCACACTGTTTCAAACACGTGGCTACAGCAAGGTCAGCCCGTTCTTTGTACCCCGCATCCTGGTCAACATGGCTGCCGGGCACATTAGCATCAGACACAAACTAAAAGGGCCCAATCACGCTGTTTCAACGGCTTGCACCACGGGCGCGCATGCTGTGGGCGATGCTGCGCGTTTCATCGCTCACGGTGATGCTGAGGTGATGCTCGCTGGTGGCACGGAGGCCTGCGTCAGCCCGCTTTCTATAGCCGGGTTTGCGCGGGCTCGGGCCCTCAGCACCAGCTGGAACCAGGAGCCCAGGCTGGCCTCTCGTCCATTTCACCCAGAAAGAGATGGGTTTGTGATGGGCGAGGGGGCGGCAGTGCTTGTTCTGGAGGAGTATGGGCATGCCGAGCAGAGAGGTGCCCGGATCTACGCAGAGGTGCTGGGCTACGGGCTCTCTGGAGATGCCAGTCACATCACAGCACCAACCACAGATGGAGAGGGAGCCTTCAGGTCATTCTGTACTTTGTATAGTTACTGTATATATATTACACAACAGATCATATTGCTGATTGGTCAATGCACATTCTAGCCGTGCTGAAATAAACGTGTTGTCACATTAATTTAATATTTCCTGTGTGTATGTAACAGAGATTTTATTTTTTTATTTAGATGCATGTCTGCAGCCATCCGTGATGCTGGAATCTCTCCCTCAGATGTGACATACATCAACGCCCACGCAACCTCCACGCCATTAGGAGATGCTGCTGAGAATGCAGCCATTAAACGATTGTTTCAGCAGCATGCGTACTCACTCGCCGTGTCCTCTACTAAGGGCGCCACAGGTCATCTGCTGGGAGCCGCAGGTGCGCTGGAGGCGGCGTTCACAGCGCTGGCGTGTTACCACGGCGACCTGCCTCCAACCCTGAATCTGGACCGAACAGAACCAGAGTTTGACTTGAATTATGTTCCCTGCACAGCGCAGTCCTGGAACTCCAGTGGCCGGAGAATCGCTTTAACGAATTCATTTGGGTTCGGTGGAACAAACGCATCGCTGTGTCTTGCAAGTGTGTGAGATGTTAGAAACTCTGTTTTGTTACACATATGCGACAAGATGTTATATCATTGTCTTGGGTTTATCACTGAAGGCTTTGGAAACCAAGAACCGTTAGATCTACCAAGCAGCAGTCGTTTAAAAAGGTTGTGTTCACAATGGACTGCTAGCACACTGCTTACTGAATACTTCACAGTATATAATGTGCACTGCCTACTAATTTTATTTTTTAATTTACGTAAAACCAAATTGTGCTATATTGTTGTCACAAGACTTTATCATTTTGCATGTGTAATTTAAACAGTGTCCAGTTGCCTTAGAGGTGAATTATTCAATTATGGTGTAAAAATGTCTTACTGCAATTTGATCAAATAAAGATGTTGTCATTATGTTGAAACGGCTTGTTAGTATTATATGCAGCGTGCCACGATTTTGTTCTACACATTTTGACATAGCAGGTCATGTAGTAGGTGTTCCATTCATACTGTTTACAGTAGCATACTACTCACAGTAAACATATTGCATACTACACAAACAGAGTTTGAATATTATGGTAGTATGCTATGCTGAATATACACATTGGGATATTTGTAATTTCACATAAAAATAAAAAAGTCATATCACTAAAAACAGCTTAATTTAACTACAGAAATCATGGTCATAATTCATATTTTTGTTTACTGTTTAATATTATGATAATATATTTTGCGTGTTATAAAGCTTTTTGTCACACCTGCAGTTCTGCACCTGTGGGACACTCCGTTACTATAGCAGCAGCCGTGTCAACATTAAAGGGTCCGACGTGACAACCAGGTCACGTCACGTTTCCTAGCAACTCCAAAATAAACTTAAAAAAAAACTCATCGGGCCGCTGTGAGGATCAATCAGACGCGACATTTACGTGGTTATACATCACTTTTACGCGATATACCATAATTGTTAAAAAAATATTATCAATCCGTTTGTGAACGGAACGGGAGTTGCGGTGTCGCGCGATCCAGCCGGACGTATTTCGATCAGAATAAACAGTGTATGGTGCAGCTTAACTTCTATTAGAACTGCGAGATTATGTTTAAAAACACATTCCAGAGCGGATTTCTGTCCATCCTGTACAGCATCGGAAGCAAACCCCTGCAGATATGGGATAAAAAGGTGAGCAATGTTAGTTTAGGGGCGTTAGCTTAAATGTAGCTAATGGACAGCTAACATAATGAATGACATAATGAAAGTGTAGAAAGTGTAATAATATTACAACCTCGTGCATTATAATTTACTTACAATAAGTACAATGGCATTACCATGTTATTGGAAGAGATTATGTCATTGCCATAACAGGTTTTTTTGTGCACTAACAATATCGCCATGATATTCTTTTAACATATCAATATGGTAATTATTGTCATTATACAGTAATGTACCTTGGTTTTACAGTGTTAACCATCACTGTGGTAATGCCACAGTGCACGTCACGTAAGCGATACATTGATGTGGATTATATTATAGGTTTTGCTTGAATACGTAGAATTAAATTAGTAAAGCTATAGTGCTTGATGTTTTTATAATTTTGTTTAATGTAGTTAATGTAATATGTGTTGCACTGATCTGTGGTGCACACTGTTGTACAGGGTTTGGGTAAGAGGTCTGACTATTATGATGCACGTATATATCTCTCTAAGATAACATGTTCTTGCAGGTCAGAAATGGACACATTAAACGGATAACGGACAATGACATCCAGTCTTTGGTACTTGAGGTTGAGGGAACCAATGTGAGGTAAGTGTGTGTAACCCTCCATTAGTTCTTGAACAAAACAGTGTCATGAGCAAACCTGATGTGTGTGTGTCTCTCGTATCCACAGTACCACCTACATTACATGTCCCGCAGACCCAAAGAAGACCCTCGGCATCAAACTTCCCTTCCTCGTAATGATCATTAAAAATCTGAAGAAGTATTTCACATTTGAAGTTCAGGTATGAATCGTTTCCGTCAGGCAGAACTTCTAGTTCGCGAACGAATCCTTTTGCCGATGCCAATCCACACCAGTCTTCCACAGATCTGGTTTGGAAGGAGGAGTAAATGTGTTTGTTTGATCTGGATTCAGGTGCTGGATGATAAGAACGTCCGACGGCGCTTCAGGGCGAGTAACTATCAGAGCACGACGCGTGTGAAGCCCTTCATCTGCACGATGCCCATGAGACTCGACGATGGCTGGAATCAAATCCAGTTCAACCTGTCAGATTTCACGCGGCGAGCGTACGGGACCAATTACATCGAGACGCTACGAGTGCAGGTGAGCAGGGGGTGATGCTAACGGTTATATGCTAACGTGATGTTTCTGCCCAGCAATATTATGAATCAGTTCTTTTGCTATTTTCAGGCTTCTAAAAGATGCGAATTGTTCTCAGATGCCTGCTTTAGTTGAACGCATTATTGTCTTCAGTTGATCTGGCTTTGAACCAAAGAGGTTTTAAGATGAAAAGCCATAAGACAGCAGTTATAAGTAGACTCCGTTTGTAGAGTACCGAGTGTGATATAACGTGCACAGATAACACAAGACACCTGGAGCCAATGGAAAAGCACTCGTACTGGAAACACTGCACTGTTTTATTAGAAACTGTTTTTAAAGGCTTTAGTGCAGCCAGTTGAGCTGTGATTCAGATATTTATGATGGTTCAGATGCTAGAATCAATGATGATCATTCTGGTGTCGTGCAGATTCATGCGAACTGTCGAATTAGAAGAGTTTACTTCTCTGACCGGCTTTACTCTGAGGACGAGCTGCCTGCTGAATTTAAACTCTATTTACCAGTACAAAACAAAGCAAAGGTGAGTTTTAGCTGAATTTCTGCACGTCCGATTGTGAGTTGTTAATGTAGGTGGTTCAAATGTAGCTGTAATAATCTTGATTTTTTTTCCTCCACAGCAGTGACACGGTTGACTGGATTTCCTTCATCTCCACCTTTTGTTTCAACTGCACACGTTCATACCAGACAGATTTCTGGTGGCTAATCTCTGGTCTTGTTTTCAAAGTGTTTTTTCGGAGCTGTGTGATTAGTTTCCATTTTTGTTGTCTGCTAATAAATATTTTGTATGCACAAAGTAACCTCTGCTGTGTCTTAAACTCATTGTTGTCAAGTTTTCAACAGTAATTTTTCAATCCTAAAAAGCAATCGGTAATTTCGCCAGAAATCCTCGCCTGTGAGCGGCTAATCCCACAATGCTCTGCAGTCTCCATACACTTTGAAAACACTATTTGTATATGTTTGAGTATTTTCCAATATACCTTAAATACATTTTGTACAAGCGTCTAGTTTGATTTTTTGAATCATTTTTTAATTGAATTATACTTTCAAAGGCCGACATATTCTGATGTCTTAAAAAGATTTATTAAACTTTAATGTGAGCTGCCAACACCAGTGCTTAAGGGAGCATGTCATGGTTCGTCTTTAGTTACAAACTTTGGCTTTTACAGGGAATATCTGCTGGTTATCTCAATGTCCGATTTAAAAATCTCCAGAGTTTTGAAGCGAAGTACTTTGAACAATGCAATAAACGGAACTTCTCTTTTAACAAATCCTTGATCAAAACTGATCACAGGAATTGAAACGGAATTCAAATGCAGCTCATAGACTGAATATTAGACTGAACATAGACTAATATTACATTTGTATTTAGTTATACAACTAAATAGTTGTAAAACACAATGTTGCAGAGAGCACATATCTTGTGTTTACCCCATGATAGCGTGTCAATCAAAACTTTCACATTTACACACAATCAGGAAAAAATATACAGCTGTAAGCAGCAGTAATGAGGCCGAGGAGTTTGATGCGGAATCAGAAAACGGGACTTTAAAAGAACTGTGTTAGCTACACATTAATTATCATTGAATAGCCCAACTAATATTGCAGGCAATTAAAATGGCACAGAAATATAATTTTGGCTTAAACAACTTCATGGATTACATGCATACAACAGAGATAATGCATTTATATCTCTGATTTGGAAATGACAGACAAACATCCAAATCAACATTAAAACGGTTACATTTAAACCCTGTTAAAAGATTGAAAAACATGCATTTTTGAATAAAGTGCAAAACTTACAGATTTGATCACACAAAGCAAAACAAAAGCCGTCTAAATACCGTCCTAAAAACTCCACATTACTGGCTCATTTTGTGCCTCTTTGCATTGATCGGTAATGAATCTCTGCATTATAAAACAGCAGTGGGAAGGCGTTGCATTGTCATGTAGCTTTGGCTCGGCAGTGTTTCAATTCTAATGCACGTGATAAAACATAAACCTGCTCACTTTGCCTCAAGTGCCGCTGCAGGGAACTGGGTACGTTCACCTGGGTACGATTATTTTCCACGTAAAAAGAGATGCATTGCTTTTACATTCAACATCTCGGTTATTGCAATGAATGTTGCGTCATACTGCGTCGTTCTCTGACACACCCCCAGAATTGAGAATGTAGTAGTCGTGGACGTACATTAGGACGGCGACAGGCTGGCCAATGATCAGAGAGATCCAGACGGCGGCGTTGCCATAGTTTCCCCTCAAAAATCGCCCAACAAAATAAGCGAGTGGGATCTGAAAGAGGAACGAGGCATGAGGAGAAATTTCAGGCTTTATTTGAGACTTATTGAGCAACATCAGGTGTTTAATTAATTCTGACCTGTGACATCATACCCAGGAACGCCCACAGCCGAAACATCTTTAACGGGACGCTGACCAAATACTGACAGAAAAAAAAAACATCACACATCAGTTCTACACAGAAAAACACGAATCAACCGTAAAGCATAAATTATAATGTAAAAATGTAAGTGTCAGGTGAAACCTCATGGAAAAACGCCGACAGGAGGAACACAGCGACTTGGGCTGGAAGCTTCTTCACTCCTCTCGTCAGCATGGGCTTGTAAAAGTGTCTGAAGATGAGAAATGACTCAAATGACGGAAGAAAATACAGCAACATATAATCATCTCATCTTGATAACTGTTGTAATTTGACAACAAAGCTATTGCAGTGTGGCATTTTTGCAAGTTACAGATAATACAAAATACCAATAACGGATCAAACAGCGTAAGCAGATAATTCTGCCGTACCGCAGGCACCACTTGTGGACCGGAATGTTCCAGTTCGACCAAAAATATGGAACAGTTTCAGAGTTCCTGCGAATACAAAATGGATCATTTACAATGAAACAGAATCATGAAACTACCGCAACATCTCCTGTCAACATGACCACACGACACGGTTACAGTTCCGCAACATGACAGACTTCTGAGGAAAATGGGGAAAAATTCAGGGGAAAAATCCATCTGGAGCTGATCGGAGATGAGATGTGGCTGGAGATGATGACACTTCTAATGTAACTCATGTTAGCAGAAACTCATTTCCTGTTAGAGGCCGCTTCAAATTTACAGTGCGAGTTTTAATGTACTACAGAATTTAATAAAAAAATCTTTGTCTCTCAAAAGGCATTACTTTTTGGCTGACAACACCGATTTGTCTTTCTTTTTTAACCCCTTCCCTCCAACCATCATCCAATCACGATTCAATAATAGTCTCATCCAACATTTTCTCATTGTTTCAATATTCTGAAATACATCACAGAAGTAAACCGGCTTTGAAGTCACTTTTGACTCGGCTTAAATCTGGCAGACAGAGGAGGAACTCACCACCAGTCTCTGTAAAACTCACGGTCACCAAACTGCATGAGCTCAGCTACGAAGTTCATAGAGGAGTGGAAAAACCAATAGAAAAAGATGAGCCAGATAAAATGATTGGGCACCTGTAGAATGAGAGGGGAGGGGCTTGTGCTATTAGACACTCTGGAGGGGGGGCCACAAATATGTCAGACATCAATCATAATGAATAGAGCTGTTGTGAAAACAGAAAACTGTGTGAAATTTAAGTCACTGTCAAAATGCACCAAACTCATGACGTTGGTGTTGCTAGCAGGATATGCTACCTGTTGAGCTTACGAAATCCCAATATATTACACACGTATTGTCAGACTGTATTGACCCGACCGGGCACAACAAGATAAGCTGAAAGGCATTTTCAATCAGACAAATTAAGCCTGGGGTCAAAGGGGAGTCGAAATTTGACAGGGGCTTAAATGTTCTCCCACACCAGGGGCCAACGTGAGAGCTGTACCAACAGTAGCCATAGCAACAGTAGCCATGAAAACAACAGTGTCTCTGCACGTACCGCGAGTTTCAGCAGACGTTCCACCATCCTTGAGAAATCCATGTCCTGTCACAAGACACATCAATAATAATTATGTAAATGATGCGAATTGAATGAATGAATGATTCTGTACCTCATACAACAATGACACTGAGTTTACCTGAAAAGGTTTCATAGAGTTTTGGATGGTAGGAACCAGCCACTGTTAAAAGACATAAACATTTAAAAGAGTCACACAAAGCCTAAAACCAAAGAACGAAGACTATTACATAAAGAACAAACCTGTTGTATTAATCCAACCATCAACTGTATTAAAAACAGCTGCAAAAGAGACGTTATATTGTTATATCAATGTTATATCGTGATGTTTAATTAATAACACACGTTCTTGATGTTTATCATGTGTCAGTTACTGATGTCATGCATCTCACCATCTCGAACAAACGGCGCAGTAAGAAGCGCTTTCGTATCCGCGGAGACCGGGGGAAGTTCAGCTCGTAGCAGAGAGTCGGAGCGAAAATAAAATAATACATATCTGTAAAAAAAAATTTAACGTTTCGATATGTAAGTATATAACCACAGTCATGTGATTATAAATACAGAAGTGAGAAAACACTGTTGATCGAGTGTATTGACGTGAGATATTTTTACATAATAATTTTGTGACATTATTATTAAACGGAACCAATTGACAGACAACTCAAATGCTTTATAATTGAAGGTCATTGAACCCTCAGCATCTGTGCTGTGCTTTCTGTAATCACAGCAGGAAGTGTGAACACACCGACCTCTGTATGTGAGGTTACCAGGATACGTCACGTGCGTGTATCCTGCGCTTCCATTGGCTCTGTGTACAGACGGGCCTACAAATCACACAAAAAACAGATTCAAATATTAAGATTAAAAACAGCCACACAGAGCCAATCATACGCGACTCACTAAACACGCTGAAACATATTTACTTTGATAATACAGGTTGGCTTTCATTTAAACAGGGTTAATGGGTCCATTTTGACGTACATACATTCTCCAGGAGGTGGCACTATAATACAACATTACTGACATGCTCAGATTCATTGTCGTTTTGTTTGTTTGTATATTTGGGTGGTCTCTTTTATGCAAATTTCCCAGCAAAAAAAATACATCTATCAATCAGCATTCTTATAGACCTGTTCGCGCCAGATTCATCTGCTGTCAGGGTGGGTTTTGTTTATATATTCCATGTCTACCCAGAATCACCGTATTAGTAATAGTAATATTGCTAACCAGCATCATAGTTTCTACACTTACAGGAGTGTGAGCGAGACAGGGTTCGAGCTTTGACCTGTCTCATCTCTCGGCACCATTTATTGACGTCCCTATAGGAGTACAGCTTCAGGAAGAGCACGGTGTAGACTCCCAACGCCAG
>JAZGTI010011513.1:0-16558 GCA_036877585.1 Botia kubotai
TGCTGGGAGACAGTGGAGAATAACATGCTGGTGTCAAAATTTGTGAATGAGCCAATACACATGTCTTTCTTATTTGGTTGTGCTGCTCCTGGAGGAGACACACTTCTCAGTTGCGCTGTCAGTATCTTGGCCTTACTGCATTACAACTAGCTAGTTGTTCTGGGCTGTGTTTCTCCACAGCACTGTATGCCTAAGAATATCGGTGAACCACTGGCACCAATGGTCCTGTTCAGTTATGTGCACATTACTCAGATATTAAGAAAATTTGTTAGGAAGTACCAATGTTTCTGGAGAGAATTCAGTTGTAAAATTCAATTGGCACTACTGTAAATTACAGAAAACTGTGTGCACAGAACAGAATTTGAGTCTTATAGTGACATTAGTTTACAGTGAAACTAAATTATGTCCATCTACATATATGTAAGTGTCTCCTTGTGGCCTCTTTTGTCAATTTTAATAGCCATCCATGTCGGATAATCTCTTGTTCTGTACATGTATTATTCGATCAATCACCTAAAATTAGCTTGTAGGAGGGAAAGCAAAAGAAAAGAGGAAAAACAACCATGTATAAATGTGAAAGGAGGTGGCACAAGTTTAAAAAAAAATAAAAAAAATTCAGCAAGCACAGAGAACCTTTCATATTTTAATCAGCATCTTTCATTCTGCCTGCTGAAAAACAATCTGTGATCAGATAGAAAATAACCAAAAAAGAAAAGAGCTATAATGCCACATGACAAAAGTGCCACTTTGATACATGCCTCCTCTCTTCTTGTTAAGGTGCTAAATGTAACTGATAAGATAGAATAATAAAGGAGATGCAGAGAGAGCTGTTGTCTTTTAAGTGCCGAGAGAGGTGTCAGGATGAGACACAAGCTACTTGCCTCATTCTGTCTATTCCATTGTTTTTTTTTCAATAATATGAATATTGAACTTCATATGTTGAGTTAATGTCAATGTATTACTTCAGTTCAAAATATTAAATATCTCTCACTTTTGAATATTTTATATTCTTAAGAACAAAAATAGCATGATTATTTATTATAACAGAGAACAGCAGACACTGTTAGCATTAAAGAGCTGTAAATGTATACACAATATTTTTTTGCATTTATTAACTGAAATATTTAAATTCTTTTAAATAAAAAACGAATCATTTGAATTAAAGTTGGACATACTGCATTTTATAATTGAATTTTAAATACAGAGTTTTAAATAAAGCAAGACAGTATTATTTCCTTCCATTCAGTACTCTCTCCTTTTCCCAGGTTGGGTTAAAATTAAACATTTGCAGTTTTCACTCAGCACATGTTTATTTTTAAACCCAGAAAAGCATTTTAAAACCAGCACCGATCCATCCATGTCAGAGCGGCAGAATGTATACATGCGCTAAAGAGAGAGAAACTGAGAGGGTGAGAGTATGTTCACTTCGGATTTGGAGGTGCAAATGTATCAAAAAAGGGAGACTAGAGGAATCAGCAGTATGGAGCCAAGATTGTTGTGGCAGCCTCGAAAAATGAGATCACTTGAGTGCTTTCTCAAACATTTCTATACCGCACCAACCTTGTGTCATCTGCCTCCATCTGCGCCTCATGACCTACATAGAGACACTTCTGGTTGATGCCTACATTTGAGACATTGTCCTGTGCTGTACACCTACTGTAATCCAGAGCTAAGAGATAGCTCAAGGCGGAGCTGAAGCGAATGCAAGCTTTTGAGGACATCTGCCAAAATTCATTTGACAAGCAAAATATACATATATTAAAAATGGCATGACCTATATGTTATTGATATAGCATACATCTGTATATTGTTCAATAATGTAAATAAAGTTATATAGAGGCAAGCTAATTTAGATTTTAATTTTTAATAGATTTTATTGATTTGAAATTCTGTCTTTTTTGTTGTCTAACTTACGAATTGTAACAGTGAGACCAGGTTAACAGCAACAGTGAGCACGTGAGTGCAGAGAGAAGCAAACAGAAAACAGAGAGTGACTTTGATTTTCTGATTAAGAAGTTTTAAGTTAAATTATAGTTGCAAGTTTGATGCCTCAAGCTATGTAAAAATAAACTGTTTATTATGCTTGAACATCTCACACGTCCACGGCACTGAAGCTAATGTCAAAGAAATGCACAACACAACTTACCATACAATATATTGTAAAATGCCAAAAATAGAGTTAATGTTACAAGCCACGTTCACCGAGGCGTATAAAACACTTCAACTTATAAATCACTTATAATCAACAACTGAGTTCTAAATTTAAGTCGTTAGCAAAGAGCTCTTATTTACTTTTTCTATTTTGCGTACCACCCAGCGAAGCGAGTGTATATTCAATACAAGAAATTGTGTATAAATGAATATTAAAGCAATATTCACCGCTGGAGGAACAGTTTTTCTTTTTCCTTTGATTTTATTCTCCATGTCTACCTTTAGCAGCTTCTCCCAAGGCCAAAAGTACTGCTTTTACATATATTACCTTTTGATTAATGGAGTTGTATTCATTATTCTGCCCTTGTGCTAATTAGGACAACTCACCCATAATGATATACAGTAGGAATAATACTTGCCCACCAGGCATGAGAGTGAATCAGCTTCCTGGTGCTTAACCTGCCTTATACTACACCTTCTCTACTTCTTTTAAACTGCTCTCATCTGCAAGCTTTTGTTAGGAAAGTCAGAAACTTTTGTCAAAAATTAAGGTGGACATAAAGGATAAGAGATAAAGCACTTTGTAACTTGCTGTAATTTTGCTTTGACAGAAATGACTCTTTCCTACTGTAGTGACCAGAGGAAAAGCACTTTCTCAGAGTCGCTGATGTTTCAATGGGGGTTCATCAGTGACCCTGATGTTTCACTCACACTCATATGTTGCATTAGAATTTGCCATTTGAGGCTGAGAATCTGACCGGAAAACCTGATGATAAAATTGCTCATATTTAACTTTCACATTAATGCTTTAATAAAGCCCAACAACTGGAGGAAATTCAGAAAGGAATCAGACGGGAAAAGACGGGTTAAGAAAAACATGTATGTTATCATTTGGGTATTCACTTTTTCGTACTATATGTAAAGTCACATTTTTCCCATAAGACCAGATTGATTTTTCCCACACATGACCAAAAAAGTTACCCAGAAAGGGTCAACATGTGGTTAATATTGTGGCAATAGGCTGGGCCTTCAGGAGGAAACATCTAACAGTTATAGCCAGAGAGAATGACATCTGCAGGATGATCAAACCCACCTCCTGTTACATCCTAATCATCCTGGTGATAAGGTGTAACTTTCATATTCTTTAACAGTTTTTTCTGCCTCAAAGTTTTCCAACTAATTAACATTTAATTGTCAGCGTAATTAAGTAAACTCTCGTTTGAAGTACTGGAATGTGATGGCATTCAATTCATGATTCTTTTTAGATTTATTTCAAGTGCCAAATTCCGCTCAGGGGCAGAATTCGCACATGTTCTTGAATTCTCCCTTATCTCTCCTCTGCTTCCGCACTCCTGCTTTCAAGAGTTGAGTTCAAGGTGAAAGTAAGCGAATTCTTGAGGGAGCAGGGGACCAAGCATACGATTACCCAATTATGAGCCAAGTGGTTTTCTTGCCAAACAGATCCCGAAAGATCTCAATGCAAGAGAAATCTTTGCTTTTGAACTATTCTCTTGCCTGCAAAGATAACATAACCTTAGCCGAAGACTTCTGTCATGGGAAGGATGGCATGAACTTTTTCTTTTCTTTCTTTTTTGTTGGAATCTCAAGCTTCACGTTTCCTTTTGGCTGCGGTGTCTGCTTAACATTGGGCTTTGGCAGCATGACAGAGAGAAGAAACAGCGAGTGCCATCGTTGACATATTCCTCATCCCTTTATTCGCACGTCAGGCTGTCTTTTCTGGACACCTGATTGATTCTGACAGCCGTATATTGGGGATATTTCATATGAAAGAGAATTTGCCAATGAAATGTTAATGAGTCAGATTTTTTTTACGAGCTGCTTTTTTATTACAGACCAGCAGTTTTGAACATTTTTCAAAGTAACATGCCCAAATTTCACTGTTTGCGATGAATTAATAATACCCGCCATGTCACTGAAATCTCACACATTCTTTAATCAGTGTGCATGAAACAGAAGCTTCTTGAAAGGTATTCGTTTATTACCTCCGGATTGGAACAATTAGAAATTTAGCAAGTATCAAATGTGCCCTCATAAATGAATGTGTGGCCTCCTGGTCTGCTGGCTTCTCTGTGGTCCTATATTTATGACCCACTATTAGTTTAATGAAGTTAAAAATGACAACAGTGAAGCTAAATGCTTCTTAGAAATATGAAAAACAACACAAATTTCACTTTAAAGTCTCACACAGTCTCATCGTTTAAATTAAAAGAAAAAAATAATATTGATAAAGATTCCTATTCCCTTTGTAACTGGCTTCATGCAGTTCTGTTCTTTTATTTCAGATAGGAAAAATTGATGTACATGCAGTAAATTAATGTGATTCACACTATGGGTTCTCTCTAAAACTATAGAGCAGTTCCCCCAAAAGTCATCTTGTAAAAGCTTTTCAATCTTTGGTATCTTAAAAAATCATTATAAACCTTTCAAGCCATATTTGTTCTAGTCATGTTTTACATAGCTAACAGTCACATGTGCTTAATGAGTGCTTCCGCGGACAGTTGTTAACTAATTTTTTGACACACGTGATTTTAAATGATTTTAAAATCCAGAACCTTAGGCAGTTGCACTTTATTTTAAGGTGTCCTTGTTACAGTGAAATTTAGTACAAAAAGTTAGTACACTTTCCAGTTTTCCAGAGTAGTAAAAAGTGTCCCCTGCAGTTACACTTGTCTTAGTGTTTTATGTTTACCTGCACTGGACATTTAAAAGCTCTCCTGATTTATAAGAACGTTTTCTTTTCTGTCCACCTCAAAGCGCATGATAAGTGATAAAAGTATGTAAAAGCGTCCAGAGCGCTTGTGAAAAGTTGGTGCATATTAACCTTAGGGAAGTCAGGATACAACAGCCTGGAGGTCTTACAGGTGAGGGCTGATCTAATTAGTTCCCATCAAGTATGTAATCCTTTTTCTCTTGGAATAACGCCGCGAGGGTGGTTGAATGGACAAAAGCTAGGCTACCTGAAAAATAATGTATGAAAATAGACACCATAACCTGAAGCTATGGCACATTTATATGCCTGACGTGTGCCTGACATCAGCGTTGAGTTGAATTCTAATTGAATTTTGTGAGACGTATGTGTAATGTTACCATTAATATGAATGTTGCCGCCCTAAATATTTTACCTTCCCTCATAGATATTGTGGGCCTCTCATCTCTCTTTCTCAAAAAGAGCTAATTAATGTACTTTTTGATAATTGAGTACTTTTTTAAATATATTTCAGGAACAATGAGTCAAAGGTGTACTAGTTGGGCGGGGAGAAGCACAGAGGCTTTATAAGGTTGTAGATGGATAACATACCCAGTAATTCAGTCTTGCGTGTCTGTCTATGTTTCCCAGTCAGAGAAATCAATTAGTTAACACAATTAAGTTCCTGGATGTACCTCAGTCTTCAAGTCACTTTAATTTGGGACCAGATGTAATCTTGTTTCATATCATTCCACTCGTCACAGCCTGCCTCCGTTCTTAAAAGCTCGCGAGTGCCACGTTCATCTGTGGGTGAACAGAAATGCCGGGATATGGGGCGGCTGAATAATTTAGGTCCCACAACACATGCACTTTTGCTTTTCAAGCATGAGTTATAATTTCATTAGAAACTTTGGGCCGCGTCGCTGACTGGTTAAATATTAAACCCTTCCGCTGATCACTTTCGATTAGCCGCCCCTGTGAAATTCCCTGAAATGTCAGAGCTGGTGTTTTTTTCCGTTTCTCCTCCCTGTCCTACAACAAGTTCTCCTCCTCCCCTAACGCGCCTTCAAAAAATGTTTGTCGACACGGAGGGGTACTCTGGTAATTGCATGAATTCATTTTAAATCAACAGAGGGGCTGAGACATCTGGGAGGCTTAATGGAGCCACTGCTGCGGCGTGACAGGCCAGGGTTACAGGAGTTGGAATGAGCTGATTGGGAGATGATTGAAGACGTGTTTTAGCTCATTAAGGGCCACTAGCTGCAGAGGTTAGATCTTCTCAGTTGGAAAAGGGATGGAAGGGAGAGAATGTGGCAGGCTTAATGGAGTTCAGGGCCTGAAGGAGTGGTACATCTCTCTCTGAGGTCACCTATCTTGGTCATCTAGACTGGTTCCTGAATTAAAACTGTAGTCAAGGTGTGTGTTGTTGCCGCTGACTAATGCGAAGTCTCTATTTTTGTATCCAATCACACTCTTGACAGCTTGGCTCTCAATTTAGTTTCAGTTTGTAGGCCATTATTAGTTCTCTGCACTCTAGCTGTGTTAATACACACTATGGTGCTTTGTGTGAATAATCTACTCCTCTGATAGGTTGCTCAATTCTTCCTAACCAACCCTGCTGACATGGTCATTCCATCAAGATGGCAAAGATGTACTAGAGATCTCTTGCTGAGGGCGACTGAGCTAATTATAAACCAGTATCTACTTTAATCTTGCCATGACATATATTTATTCCTGTGGTAAAGCAATCTGTTAACTTTGATGCATTGCTCAAAGCTTACTTGTATAAAAAAATATTAATTAAAAAGCACAAAGTAAGCAAACAAATCTCATAGGTTTTTCATGCCTTTAATTCATAATGATCTTAAGTGTGTAAGAATATAAAGAAAACTAGACAAAGTGAAGACACAGAGTACTAAGTCCATTATCTTTAATTCTGAGGTTTAAATGAGCCGTCCACCCTCCATAAGATTCAATTACATGCATGTGAACACATTCTAATGCAACCAAGTACAAATTTAAAAAGGTGGAATCTCTCATAAAACATAGACATCTAAACTGTGTAATGTGTCAGTCAATTTGAATAGCTCATCCAGCTATAATAAAAAATATTTATTATAATTTACTTTATTATAATTGAATTTATTTATTATAATATTATAATTTAATTAACAGCAAAAATTATTTACTGTTCAACACACAAATCAACCGTAAGCATTTAATATAGTAAAAATTCACTCAACTTTGTTTTTTAAATACAAAATAAAATAGGAACAGTGTAAAGAAACAGAATAAATAAAGAAACAGTTAACAGAATAAATTAATGTTAGGTGAAAAGCGTTTATATACTATATAAATTTAAATTAGTGCAAGGAATAATAGATAAATGAATAATGGGCAAAGTGACAAGGGGTCCTATGTTTAATATTTATGTAATATTTATAAATTAGTGTTAGTTCGCTAAGGTATTTTTATACATACAGGTAGTGTGATGTTGTCATAGCTCAATTGTGTCTTCATTCAGAGCACAAATGGCCTGAGGAAATTAGTTCTGTTCATGAACATCTCCAAGTTGGCCCTGAGACTATGGCTGAGCTGAAAAAGTTACATTTACACCCACCAGGGTTCATTTAGAAGTTTCTTTTCATCAACTGCCCTGCTCTCTCTGTCTCTCTCTCTCTCTCTCTCTCTCTTTTTTCTTTCCCTCTCTCTCTTTTAGCCATTATCAGAGGATATTTGTTTATTACCTTAAATATTTCACGAGCGCTCTCAGTTATGAAGACAGACATCACTGCATAGGTCTATTAGCACCATGCTCTCCTATATCCAGTGGTAAAGCACCCCAGAGAGCAGCCATCATCTCATTCAGAGGTCTGTTAGAACTTCAGGCTAGAGTTTGCCTGGATTATGTTTTCTTACTGGTTTCTTGGCTCTTACCACAAACACACTGAAGCACTGCTGTTGTGACTGAACGATCATGGTTGTAGCTCTAATAGGAACTGATTGCTGATGGAATTAAGTTTTTATATTTTGTGGGTTAGCTATTAACGCTAGTAAGTAAGACACAATTTTCAGCCGCATGGAATGTTTCTTATTTATTTTTATTTTACTTGCCTAATGTCTACTTTTAAATGATCTTTTGTATAATAATTATTCTATAGATCCATCCCTAACATATAACGTAAACTAAATATTTTGCAATACATTTGCAACTGTATGTACATTTATGTATGTAAAATGTAAAAATGACTTTATTCTGTTAAAATTAATAGTTTAATTGGTCCAAACTGTTTTTTGGAAACACATAAAAATGACCACATAAAAATCACAAAGACACAAAGTCTTTCTGTTTTGGCCTTTACAACATAGCCAAACACTAAACCATTTTAAGATATATATAGCTATTGCTTTTCGGGGCATTTTATGTCAAATTGAATGACTTTACCTGACACTTTATTTACCTGACACTAACAGGCTCTTCCCCCTGATGTTTTGTTCAATGTCAAAATATAGTTAGCAGTTACTTTCATTTTCACAAGTCATCTTAGATTAGTGGCTTGGCCTTGCTTTCAATATTGCACAAGAGAAGCTGTTTGAATTGGTAGCTAAGAGACAGCTGACCTTGGCTCAGCTGCTTGCTGGATGTAGTACTGTGCTGCTAGATTCTAGACCTTTGGCCTTGATCTCCATATCCTTTCTGTCCAGCTGGTATTCCCACCAGGTTGTTTAACTTTCTAGTTGTTTAACTTTCTAGTAGTTAACTTTCTTGGTAAACCATATAGACACCAGGAAAATCACGCTGGTTGACCAGCTTTACCAGCTAAGTTTATTGTTGAACAGCATAGATGGTTCCTGGTTCCTCAGATAGACCAGCAGCAAACCAAATTCATTTTGGTCCAAGCTGGTCTTTCCGAGTCAAGCTGGTCGTTACAAGCATCTTAATAACTGTAAAACCCATAACCTTGTTCTCTTAACTACATCTCCATATAAATTCCAACTTTAAACAGCACCAGTGCTGGTCTGTGTGCTTTGTCCGGCTCGTCTCTGCACTTATAACATAAGCAAAGTGGATCAGGGTTCAGTCCAAAGCTGTAAGACCTGTTTTAAGTGTCCATAAAACTTCAGAAGACGACAGACGGTCTGGCGATAAATAACACAACGAGGGGGTGACCAGTAAATTATTAAGAACACTTGCAAGGCGTGAGATTCAAAAGAGGATAATGTTTCACCATCAAACCGTTTCATCTTGTCTTCAGAGCCGAAGCAGAAAGTGGCTGCATTAGTTTGGGACATTCATTTTGAAAGTATGATCCAGTTTCACTATAAGTAAAAGTCAAAACTCATCAGGGAATCGTAGAAGGGGTAAAGAGTCTTTCTCTTGGCTGTCCATTGGTTTTAAGTGGTTGGTGCATTTTTTATGGGCTCATGGTCTATGGGTATGTCATTTCCAAATTAGCCTTATCTAAGTGGCAAACGGGAGCGAAGTGGGTGTTGAAATATTCATTAAACTATGTGATGCATCGTTTTTGTGTTAATTAAAAGTGGCCAGACTGAAACTGGACTGTTGCTTTTAAGATTACTCTGACAGGTCAGTCAGGGAAAAATAATGAAACCCACACTTTAGTTACCATAGGATTCGCACACAGATTCACTGATTCGAAATTAAAACGAAACTCACAAGATTAAAACTCAACTCACAGGACTTGCTATTGATTTTAAGAAGAAAACCACGACTAATAATATAATAACAAAAAAGAAAGGTTTTCTTTTTTGCTTGTGTAAAAATGACAAGCTCATTCTGCCACAAAATTTTCATTACCTCAGTAACACTAGAAGGGCTAGGTGACAGTGCCCCACTGTCAAGATGTCATTGGAGGCCTTACTTGATCCTAGCACAGCAGCTGACCTCTTATCCTATTTTAAGCAACAAGAGCGGTAGTCATCATCATGTGCTTTACATGCCGATGGGTTCTGGCAGTCCTAGCGATCAACCCGCCCATTTTGCAATATGGGCCATGGTGTTCAGCTTCTTATGGTCTTGCAGCCTGAGGCTGTGGAGGCCCCTGGCAGTCTAAGGCCCAGGGATACTGACCTGGTCCATAATTTAGCCCTGCCCAAAAAACATCTCTGATTATTAACCACATCAGGACTTATCAACCTTTATGTTAAAATATCTGGAGCATAAATACATTAAATATTTACACATCCACTGATCATATGAAAAATGAAGAGATCGGCAGATTCATTAACCTGTAATAATATATGTACACATCTACTCAGTGGACCACAAAAATATTTTTTGTACTTTTTAGCATATTTCAGACATCCTTTTCTGCATACTAATATATGATAAGAGATTTCTAAAGCAGTTGTGGCGATTAACTCTGTTTTAATATAACATTAGGGTTTCTTAAACTGGCTTTAATCTTAGAATTAGGATTTAAGTCAAGGTGTAAAAAAGAGTTATGAAGAAATGTTTTGCCTGAGGATATTTAAATGTTATGACTGAGGACCATCTTAATTAACTTACCGCAGCACTTTATAGCTGAGTAGATAACTAGAGGGATTCTTCAGTCATACATTTGCATTTAATTCATCTTAATGGTTAAACTACATAGCCGTTTCCTTTATCTTAAGGAATAATTATAATTTCTTAAAACATCTCTTTTAATTTAGGTAGAAAATCTTTATTTTCATCATACGATGTTACCTCGCAATCATTTCATTTATATAAGATCATGCAAAATAATGATTAACAGCCAGGTTTCAAATAAAGCTTCAATGAACCACTTTAAACACAACATTTAACACAAACTGATCTGAATTCAGTACTTTAGGTATTGTAGTGGGGTCTCAGCAGTACCTGTGACTAAAGGGTTTGACGCATGTCACCTGTCTTTATCAGTGTCGTGGGATATAATGATGTATATGACTGAAGCATGTGTTGAGCCAACGGGCAAGAGATTCTGGGGCCTAAAATGTTAATGACACCATGCTGTAACACCCCTGTAATCTCATGAGCTCCCTTTTTTACACTCACTTTCATGTTCTCATCCATTCCATCTCATTTTTGGCAATATTTTAGCAACTCAACCCAGAAAAAGGAAATGATGGAGAACCTGGAAGGGTGGGAAAGATCTCATACCAGAGAGGAGCAGGGGGTCACTGGATGGGGGGCTGAGGGAGAGTTCACAAGAAGAGACGTAGGCCTCTAAATCTTTGATGCTCCCAACGAGGTGAGCATTTCCACACTCTTCTGGGTCTGCGAGTAGCACCCAAGCAGACGGGGGTCATGCATGATTCACAAGGCAGGCCGTCGGTTTAGCTTAGCGTAGCCTGTGCTGATGACATGCGTTACAACTCGTTTCATCATGGCACGCTAATGAGAACTGAGACGATGCTCTCGTGCCAGGGGCCTTTCAGGACCCTCCTGGGGCAGGCGGAGCTTAGAAAAGAGATGGTAGACCTAACCTGGCAGTGTTTTTATTATTCTCATGAGTCTCCGCCCATTCTTTTTTTTACTGTTTTTTACTCATGCTTTGAGAAGGTCATTAAGTGGCAAACACCTACTCATAGTTTTCCCACAAGGCTACATAAATAAAAAAATGTGCACAGTCCGAAATTAACAATTGCTAACTAAAGGTGGATACTGGTTTGGCAAGTAAATAAAACATCTAAAAATTACATGAATAACATAATTTAGTCCTAAAACCTAGAACAGAATGAACATTTTCAAGCAAATTATTTTCTATGAACTTTCTAATGGGTTTTTAGATTTAGTTTTTAAGGGACTGAGTGAAATAATCATTCAGTCACATATAACCATTCAGCCATTTTCCCATCTCGATTATCATCAGCTACCGAATGATCATATATTTTATTATCACCTTATAGCTATGTTAGTTAGATGACTGTACTTCATTGTAACACCTTTGATTTCATTGGCTGATAACACTATTTAAAAAAACTTTCCTGTTTTGTTCTACAACATAAATTAAACATAAATCTGAAATTTAAAACTGTGTTTTTTAAAAACAAGCATGTGAACCCACATTCTTGCTGTAGTGTTTATATAGCACCTGACGTTTTTAAACAACACATGGTTTTAAATTCATGTTTGTTGTGGAACAAAAGGGTATTGTCTCTTTAAGTAATGTTAACCTAACCATAGACCTTATTTTACCCATAAATTGTACTGCTATTAAAACTGCTATTTTAAAAACCCATTCGAAAGTCCAGATAGAACCCATGCCGAATTATCCTTCTGGCTTGGTCTACAATTTTAAGTAATAACTTATATGACTTAAATCAAATTATTTAATTATTAATTTTATTATTATTATTATTATTAATTAAGTTTTTGTAGCAAATGTATGTTTGGTTGAAAGATCTTGAATAACACAGCATTTTATTTTTTTGTTTTTTTTATTTGCAAAGCACTTTAATACAATAGCATGAGGTTCTGATAATAATCTCATGACAAATTATGAGATTACTGCATGTTTAAACATCAAAAGAATTAAAAACATAAAAAAACACAATAGTTCCTGGAAATATAGAATACTAATGTATACTAATGTTACCTACAGTTTAATAAAATCTTTTTGACTACCTCACCAGTCTGGTGCTTTGATCCATAATTAACCAATATATCTATTTTGGGCAGCCATTTTGATATAAAACCACCTCAAACAGTATAAAGCTGAGCCACATCCAAGTGCACTGGTTACAGATCAGTGATGATTAGGGACCTGTCTTCAGGCTGCCAACCTTCGCCCTGGTCTTTCTGCACTGTTAGTTAATGATGCCACAGATATGTCCTTAAGCCCAGTGTGATGCATGGTGTTCATTAGCCTCTGTGGAGCTCATGTTCTCTCTCTCTTTTATTCTAATGACAAGGGTGGCACCAGTTCGACCCTTAATCACAGGAGCACCTTGTTACCAATGGAAGAAGTGGTAAGAGAGTAAAACTGATCAGGAGAGGCATAGAAGTGTGTGGTTGTGTGTGTGTGTATGTGTGTGTGTGTGTGTTGTCTTTTCTAATCTAAACCCTCATGGTCAGACTGATAGAGTAAAAGAGGGAGAGAGTAATGATTATAGTTCAGCTGTGAGCAAGGTCAGGTCTAATTGGTTAACATATTGTATAAAATAGCAATTTGAGCATGTGTTACAGGTATTGCTACCTGATAGTGAGGTGATGCCTAGTAATAAAAATTAATAAAATATTTGTTTATAACAGGGGCCTTTATCAGCGGCAAATGTTGTATTTTTGGTGGAAAAAATATTTACAAATATATGAAAAAATGTTATTTACAAATATATGACTCCGTTATGATTCTTGCATTGCAAAGGCATTAAAATAATCATTATTCATATACAAAGTACATACATTATTATAATACCTTTTCTGACCACTGTTTTATACAGTAGCTCAGTAGGCATCTGTGATGCCTTTAATTCAAACAAAGCCAAACATTAGGAAATTAAAGACATACACGATTCACGCGTGACTCCATCTTTCCTTTAAACATCTTTAACAAGTTGTTTTGTGGTAAAATTCAAAGTGTGGATATCATGAGTGAAATAATGACGCACCGCATGCAGAAATGTTTAAATGTAAATGTTTCCTCTCCAGATGCCACGGCCTAAAGCTAGTGCTCTTCTCTCCCCCTGAGCCACATAATTTAAATAAGCATTTAGATAAACCTTTGTACCCCGCGTGCCCACAGGGGGCATTAGGTTTTGCAAGCAGATAAATCAATAAAATCTGGCGACCCAAGAGTTAATGAATATCGCTTACACTTTTTAATGAGGCCCAATTTGCATTTGAAAGTGACAATTGAAAGGGGTTTTCTGCACAACTTGATAAGAATCTACATTTGATGAAAAAATATGCAATTGTCTAAATCACATATGTGAGCAGTTCTTTGTGTTGTTATCACTAACAAGTAATATTTTTGTTTTTTTTCAATGGTTGTTCTGTTGTAGTCTAAACACCTACAGAACAAGTGCCAGCAATTTATCTTTGATAGATAATATTTTCAGGAAGGATAATCATTTTTGTTATTTGTTATATGTCAATACCTACATCATTTTTAAAACTCCCCCTTTTCTTACTTTAACGGCTGAGGGGAGCTACAATCTACACTTACATTTGCCATTAACCTCTTTATTATTATTATTGTTGTTATTAAGTAGCCTGTAATGTAATATTATATATTTAAACAGCACATGACATGGCACAGGGTTGTTGTATTGATTCCCAGGGAAATTATGGACTAATAAAATGTATACAATTTACAATGTAACTTTTTTTAAACTAACAGTGAAAAATAAACAGGAGTAAAGACAAATATTTTTACAAATTGACAGGCAGTTCATTGATCATATACTCTGAATGCCCGTTATTTGAATGAAAAGCGTGATTACAAAAAATAGCAAGCTTTTATAATAATGCAGATGCTTCTCAAAAAACTGTCTTGAAGAATTTTCTTATGGGAGATTCACTGTTCCAACCAGGTAGAGAATAAAGTCTTCAGTTTTCAACAAAGAGATTGCTACCTAAGGCATTTTTCTTGTGTTCTCCCTGGTTGTCTTACAACTTGAGAGAGTCTCAGTTTGATTGTTTTTGTGTAAAACAGAAACGTATTAGAAAATAATGCCACATGGGAAAAGGTGCACAGTACAGTGAGCTGGTATTTCAGAGGCAACCACCAGAATCACAATCACATCAGAAGATCAGAATCACATCAAAACTGAGAAAGCGTGTTCAGAACAGTGGGGCGTAAAAATTTGTCCATCACAAAATTCAATTTGCAAAGCAACAAAATACACATAAATTTCATGTCAAAAGACAATTACATATGCCACAAGCTGCCTCCAGGTAATGTGACATTTATAAATACATTTAGCATTAGATGTTTCCATGACTGTGTCTATAGGTTTATCGTTAAGAGTACACAACCTAGCTAGCGTGAGTTTCAAACATAATTGCACAGAGATATCCCATAAGTCCATGGGGCGGTAACATTGTGCCACACCAGCAAAAATCTCATACTCCCCACTTACAGCTAAATGTGCCACAGCACCAGCTGCCAAAGGAAGGCAAGTCTGCCTGTGGCAGCACTAATGATAGCATCTGAGAAAAGCAGTTGTTTACTTTGTTTGAACTATAGTTGCTTGAGCCCTGGGGAAAGAAGTTTTTCTTGCATGTCTTTTGGTTCTTGACTCTCTGACAAAGACACAGATGAATAACAATGTCATTTTCATCCAGCCTTGTCTTCTTCTTCTCTTTTTTCTTCCTACCCCTCCCCATCAAATAATTTATTGAGTCTGTTTAAGTTGCAGTGAGCGCACTAAATTAGATGTGACACACAAACAACATGTCTAAACTTTTTTCTTGCTGGCTTCTTTATTCTGAATATAGGTACTTCACAGTACACAAAAAATAGTACCACCACTAAGTGAAATGTTTAAATAGTAATTATTTAATGTGGCCAAAAATGATTGTTTTATATACTGTATACCATGATATTCTTAAGTTGTGCAACCAATGGACACTGGAATCTGGGTACTCATTAAAGTGAAAGTATTCTACATACCAATTCTACAAAGTTGTTCCTCATAGATAAAATGTACTTGTTTTGCAGCCCTAAAGTAAATTGTTTTTACAGTTATTGGGTTAAATACTATTCTAACTGAAATGTCAACATGAGTCTCCCAGAATGTCTTTATACTGCACACCTGTATACCAGCAGATGTATTTTGTTAATGGTTGAGAAGTTTGAGTTCGATATACATGCCGACTCTACATTGGCGAATTTCATTGATTCCTGTGTGTCTCATACCTAGCGTTGTGACAAAACCAGTAGTCACAAACCAACAAGATTCAACATAATCAACATGGAGTCAACGTGGTGCTATGTTATGGGTAGTTATTCGTACAGATGTTTATATTCAAATGCACCTAAACAATCGTTAAATGCAATTAAAATATTTATCGTGTTCCTTCACAAACATATAATTTTGCTTCAGAAGGCATTTATTAACCCCCTTAAGTCTACTTTTATTATGAATAGTTGCACTTTCTGAAGTTTCAAAATCCTGGCCACAATTCAATGTCATTATAAATCTGGAAAGAGCCAAGATATTATTTAATATAACTCTGCTTGTGTTCGGCTGAAATGAAATAGGCTTAGGATGCCTTTGAGGGTGAGTAATTTATGGTCTATTTTTCATTTTCGGGTGGAGTATCCCTTTCAGTTTGACTATTCAACATACACAAATTTCAGATATTTCTGTCAGTCAAAGTGAAGGCTATGTTTTGGCTTCTATTACACTAGTGGTAAAAAACTGAAGTACATTTTTAAGGGTTAGGTAATCTGGCTGCTTGTCTCTTCCTCTCCACACTTATTATAGATGGCACTCAGCGCATACTGAAATGCACCAACCACATCTGGTAGTTTCAGATGTGCCATGGCTGATAAGAGCACCCTATAATTTATAGATCAGCATGAATGTAACTGTCATTCCTTTTTAAGTTAACACTGGCAATCTAATCTGGTCTTCTTTCCAACTGGTCTTAAATCAGTAATCAAGAAACACAGAGCTACTTACAGTCTCTGATTATTAGAAAGACTTAGTTCATGTATGTACATATATTGTATGCTGTAAATATGTAAATATGTATGCTTTGGTTTA
>JAZGTI010011515.1:0-16557 GCA_036877585.1 Botia kubotai
AGAGCATGAACAGTATGAGAATGAGAGCATGAACAGTATGAGAATGAGAGCATGAACAGTATGAGAGTGAGAGCATGAACAGTATGAGAATGAGAACAGTATAAATCATGATATAATCATGACATACAATGATGAGAAGTTCAATAAAAAAAGGTTTCTTTATTTAAATACTAATTAAAGATTAAAATACAATAATATAAAATAAAATACAATAAAAATAGCTGCTTCCCCTATGATCTTTTTCTTATAATTTTGTTTGTTCCACATTAATGATTTAATGACTCATAATCAAACATGCTCAAACATAAATGCAGCGACACGTCAGCTGAACGTGTATTAATGTGTCATTAATAAACTATAAACAAGTTCTTCCATGCGAATAAATCTATCAAGGACATTTTATAACAAAATCTCCAAACCCTGACACATTTGCATGCTAAACTGCATTACACAACCCTGCCCTGCTCTTACATATATTTACATTGTCAAACAATCATGGTAAAGTGCTGTATTGTGTATTTTGTTACGTGTTGGACAGGCACCTTTGCTGTTGTGTAATCCACAACTTTCTTAGTGGTCAGATCACATTTGTTTCCCACCAGAAGTTTGTTGACATTTTCACTAGCATAGCGATCGATCTCCTGAAGCCACTGTTTGACGTTATTGAAAGACTCCTGAAAGAACACACATTCATATGAAAGCATACATTTAAACTCACTGCTTGGTACATACACAAAAACTCTTCTTGCACTGTGCACAGAAGGTCACTCAAGCACAGGTGTTGCTATAACGATGGAGTGTTTGGTCACCTGATCCGTCACATCATAAACAACGATGATTCCGTGGGCTCCTCTGTAGTAGCTGGATGTGATGGTGCGAAATCGCTCCTGGCCCGCTGTGTCCCACTGGTGATACAGCAAACACACCCACATTCACACTATGTATATTCAGTGAGACTAACCACAGAAACATACGATACACATGTACACAGATCAACACAACACAAGAAATGGAATGACACGAGATGGGGCTTCTGTAGCAAGACAGATCTGCGTTCATAAACGTCTTGGGACTAAGAGTGTGTTTGGGACTTCTCAGCACTTACGATCTGTAGTTTGATGGTCTTTCCGTCCAGCTCTATTGTCCTGATTTTGAAGTCCACTCCAATTGTGCTGATGTAGCTCTCTGTGTACGTGTCATCCTGAGGGACACACACACACACACACACACACACACACACACACACACACACATTAATGGATTAGTGAAAATAATGTTTCTGATAAACTTCTACTACAAAACACTTCAACAAACACTGCACACCTGTGCAATAACAACCATTATCTGTTCTGACATGATGTGTGTGTGTGTGTGTGTGTGTGTATTGTGATGTTAGGCTAATAACTTACAGCAAAACGCAGCAGCAGGCAGGACTTTCCAACACCTGAGTCTCCAATCAGCAGAAGTTTAAACAGATAATCACTACAAAAGAACACAGATTACCATTAAAACAGTTATCAGCGGTTATAAGACATTTAGAGCAGGTGATCTGTAATCAGTGTCTCTGATTGGCTGTGCCTAAGATTACACAACACGCGCACACATCATCAATGTAGCAACAGCCGTCATTGAACAGCCAAATGAAGGGTGTGGCAGGACGTCATGTGACCTCACATGCCTAAACCTGTCAGGAACGAGAATGATGAGCCATTATGAATCGCATTCACCAAAAATGTTCTTAATGCCCACAGGCGTTTACCTTGAGCTTTTCCTTCAAAATTCCTATTATTCCCAAAAATTATTCTCAGGAATTTCTCAAAAATGTAAGTCAATAACAAATTTCAATTGATATCCGCATACTATAAAGTGAACTGTCTTTAAATTGAGTATAATATAATATTTTGCATTACAGAAATAAGAATGTGCTGAATTACAATAAAACAATGTCCTATAAACACAATTAACATATTTCATATAAAATACACTTTGTTTCTTTTGATATTGGTATGAAATTTGCCTCAGCCATGCTTTTGACAGGTCGTGAGTCACCCGTATTGCCTGGATTTAAGTTTCTCACCTTGCAATATCACAGTATTTTGTGGAGCACATACATAATACATAAAGCATTCGTTTTGGATCTTTAAGCATCATCGCGATCGTCTGTGATATGAGGTGCGGTCATTTAATGTCCCAGCAACCCCAGAACAAAACTCAGCTCATAACTTTGAAAGTCTGCGGCCCTTCCTTGTATTTGTCCACAATGTGAGATACTCAACTCTCCGACAGCATGTTTCATTAAAACAGATTATAATTATATCAGTTATCAAATGATATTATCAGTTTAATTCCTAACGACGTGGCACTTCTGTGTGCCCGAGAGAGAGAGAGAGAGAGAGAGAGGGGCTGACTATATTAAATTATACGACTATACGAAAATATATACCATTACTAATACTATTTACCCACATATAAAATTTACCCATATATGCCTATTTAAATATATCATATATAACGTTACATGTAAGGGGTTGCCGGTAGGTTAACGCGACTAAACAAACATTTACTTTTATTAATACAGTAAGTTATCAAATGTTAACTTTGAATACACATTTGTCGATAATATTTCGTGTTAATAATAATTATATGACACCACGTGATGTGTTTGATGTGTCATCAGCGGTTTTCTTCACACAAACTTACTATTCAGGATTCATGACGGACAGCTCACAAAAACTCCCAGTTTAAGAAATATATCCGTCGTTTTCTTCTCCACAATAACGGCGACGACTGATCGAGACTTGTTTTCTGTGGACAGCTGTTGTTTTTCGTCAATAAACGCGGTTTGTGCGAGAGAAACGAACAAAACTACCTCCACATCCAGATGAAAAAATGGCCGCTCGAGAGTGAAGCGTGAATAATAAGAGTCGACAATGAGTCGCTTTCACTGCACGAGCCGCCACAATAAAAGTCCTGACAGTCGTGCGTCTGCTGTCAGACCGTATTTTGTATTTAATGTTTATATTCGTGGAAACATGTTCAGACATAATATATTATAGTAAATATTTTTTATAGTATATATTTTTACCGCGTTTCCGGACGTAGTTAAAAAAGCGAAAAGGTTTATTCAAACGTTTTTTGTTTTGCTTTTTTAATACTTTTAGAGACCGATCATTTCATTATCTACATGCAACTTGCGTTTCTTAATGTATGCTCTCTACGTTTACTTTTAAAACTTTAAAGCAAATAAAATCACACCTAAACCACGCATTGCTATGGGAGATTATTTTTAAAGGTACCGAAGAAGACACGGACTAAAGCTCCGCCTGACATCCTGTTGCACCCTTAAAGTTTGTCCTCTAGAGGGCGATATAGTACAAACCATTTCTACACGAGCTTTAGTTGTTTTGGCGAACGCCACAGTGTACATACAAGCTCATATTATCAGGCCTCTCTCCTTGTATCTCATTCTCTCACTCAGCAATCTCTTGTTTTTCCTCTGTCTTGATCTCCCATCAAAAGCATTGTATTCAGCCTGAATGCATACTGTGCAAACAAGCCTCATAGTCTCGTTTTCACGCTTTCATATTCTTGTGATTTTAATCAAACCACTTTGAGATTGTTTCCAAACAATCTTTATCTTACAAGGATTTCCGCAGTTCAAAGCTGACGCCTACCGATTTCTATCTGGTTTCCCTATCTCTGTTCTCTCTGGGGTCGACTAGTTCAGAAGTGGACGGTGAAATTGAACTGTCTTTGAACCAGTCTGAATGGAGGGGTCTTCCCTTACTTAAACACATACACACACACTTGGGCAAATCAACTCTACCAATGCTATTAATACTGGTACTAGTAATCTGGTGACTGTCGACAGGTGTGGGGTGATAGGTTAGACATGACAATGACAATGGAATGGTGCGTCTGGCATGCTTTTATTTTTTGGGGATGTGTAATTACTGTCTTCCTGTGTTTGTTTGCACACGTGTTGGCCATTGTTATCCAAGCAGTTGCTTTATTGTTCTGATTTTGTCTGTAAGCTAAAAATACCAAAAGCCCAAAGACAATTCATTCACTCCCACATCAAACAAACTAATGTCACAGATGTAATAACTTCATGAAGGATTGAATGTTGATGTCTTTGACACCAGCCGTTTGAGAAAAATACTGATGAGAATCAAATCAGAAATGTCTTCTACAACCTTTAAAATGGCTTTTTAAAATAATACAGTTTGTTCTTCATTCCAGTACTCATGTATTTGTGCAAATGTGTTGTTCAAACTCTTCTACTGTCTGCAGCTCATGGAATAATGCAGCGATGCAATCAGAGCATTTCAAACTGCTCCACTTTCACTGCTGCGTGTGTGTGTGTGTGTTGTCTGCTGGGGGAAACTGAAGGGTGGGATTAACATTTCATGGAGGGGGGCAGTGTGATTGACAGGTGAGAGCTGGTGATGTCACAGAGAGGCTGTATATAAAGTAAATGTGTGGAATCAGTGATTGTATGAGCTTACTGGAGTTTTATAAAGCCACAAACATTCACACGCTCTTCAGACGGGACGCTGATATCGGTAAGCAGTTTAAGAGACTTAAACCAATAGCATTATTTTAATATCATTGTCTAAATATGAGCTTTCCTGTAGCTCAGTGGTTAGAGCATGGCGTTAACAACGTCAAGGTCATGGGTTCGATCCCAGGGATTGCACRTTCTCAGAAACGATGTATAGTATAATGCAATGTAAGTCGCTTTGGATAAAAGCGTCTGCCAAATGCTTAAATGTAAATGTAAATAATAGTAGCAGAATTTGTCTAAGAAAACTAAAACATGAATTTAAAAAATGAAGCATATAAACTAATTTGTTAGTTGTGTGTCTGCTTTTACAGGACTGTTCAGCACATACAAACACATCCCTCCATAACACAGTTATACAGCTGAACCTTATAGGAAAGAGCGCCCAATTAATTTTTCTGTAAATTGAGTGTGTAATATTGTGTTTGAAGTGTGTATTGAGTGTGTAATATTGTGTTTGAAGTGTGTATTGAGTGTGTAATATTGTGTTTGAAGTGTGTAATATTGTGTTTGAAGTGTGTATTGAGTGTGTAATATTGTGTTTGAAGTGTGTATTGAGTGTGTAATATTGTGCACTCAATATAACAGCACCTGATCACTGGAGCCTGAAATAAGAAAACAGTGGCATCGTGCAGAATTTTGGAGATCTTTACAGAAGATCATTCAGGAGCATAATCATCTTTGCTTTACTAACTAAATCACTATATTGCTACCAGATGCACACAAACGTCTTTGCTTAAAAATATGATCAAATGTTCAAAGGAACACGTTGGATTGTCACATGCACGATGTTGCATGACATGCAGATGTTTGTCATCTTCTCATGCACAGACGATGGCTGATCACGATCTGGTTCTGAAATGCTGGGGCCCAGTGGAGGCCGACTACACCAGCGCTGGAGGAGAGGTTCTGACCCGGTCAGTACTGGCTCAGACAGAATGCATGGATCAATGATAAATCTGCTTTGACTCATGTTCTCTCTCTCTCTCTCTCTCTCCATCTGCAGGTTGTTTAGGGAGCACCCAGAGACTCTGAAGCTGTTCCCAAAGTATGCTGGCATTGCTCAGGGTGATTTGGCAGGAAACGCAGCTGTGGCAGCCCACGGTGCGACCGTGCTGAAGAAACTAGGAGAACTGCTGAAGGCCAGAGGAGACCATGGAGCGATCCTCAAACCTCTGGCCAACACCCACGCCAAAACACATAAGATTGCCCTTAACAACTTCAAGGTACATCAGACTTTCAATGCCATTCTGTACTTGGGCTGTGTTCCAAAATTTACAGTGAGCGGCCTTGCTGACTTTATAGGCTGTATATAAAGACAGACATTTGAAAGATGACATGTTTTAGATCAACTCCATGTGTCATACGAATAACAGGGTGATGCACTGCTGCTTGAGGCCATACGTTTGGTCAAATTGAGTTATAACAGCATTTGTATTGCACTGTAAAAAAAAGTAATTGTTTATTTTACACCTTTTAAACAACTTTGAAAGTAATACTGACTATGAAAATGAACAAAAAATATTGTGACAAGTTAGAAACAAAGATGCTGTTGTAATATTTTACAGTAAGGGTGCGTGTGGTGCCTATGAAGGAAGCTCATTACGTTTAGGTAAAGAGTGTTTGTCATTAGCACAAGACTAAACACCAGCGTGTTCCTCTTGTTTGTGACAGCTGATCACTGAAGTCATTGTGAAGGTGATGGCAGAGAAGGCGGGGCTTGACGCTGCCGGTCAGGCCGCTCTGAGGAGAGTGATGGATGTCGTCATCCGTGATATTGACGGATACTACAAAGAATTCGGATTTGCTGGTTAAATGGAACCAAACCCTAAAAATCACAATATCAGCAGCAGGACGTAGTATGCATGGGAGAACATTAGCCAAAGCGCTTCTCATGTTATTGCTATTTGCAAATAGAAGTTACTGTGCTTAAGAAAGCGAGCTAATAACATTAAATAAATGACCTTAAATAAATTGTCCAGAGAGAACAAATCATTTCTAACACATAAACATGGTTTTGTCTGTTTATTTAGACTGTTTTTGGTTGTGAATGAGTAGAGACAATTTGGTGTGGAATGTCACATGATCTTGATGATGTCATAAAGATGACTGTGACATTAAGGTGTGTCAGGAGGAGCGGCCGAATATACTGAATATATCGTCTGACTAATCTTTATTTGTGAAAAATGATACCTGTTTATGCATGTTCATTTGTTTCAAATTAAACATGTATAATTTAACTATCCCAGTGATTGAACAAATGACATTAAAGAGAAAACATTTCAATCAAAAGTTGTTTCTCTTGTTTTGAAGGGCCATAAGGAAAAAACAGATTCTCTGTCGCTGTCTGCAGTTTCTACGCTTGTTTTAATTCACAATTATTGGCATGCATTATAATCAATAGCTTTTGTAAATCAACACTTATCAATAAACTTTTCAGTTCCCTGCTGAACAATGAAATGAAATTGCAGTTGTCTTTATTTTTCTTTATATAAAAGTCTTGAGGACATTTTTACTTTGTCATTCATTAAATCATAATCGCTGTCACATGAGAAGTCGGCGTGCATGGACTGTTTAATGCGCAAACTTCATATAAGCAGCAATGCAGTTAATTCTGCAACTACACTAAAACATCATCAGTGAACCCACATTCACGAGCACCACCAGCGACTCAACAGTAACTCACCGAAGCATTTGACTGTGTGATTCTGATTCTGTTAAGTAGGTGGTTTATGATAATCTGTTGGCTAACCATGTGGTTAGTAAAGTTGCTTGGCCTGACACACACATGCTTTGTCTGGAATGAGATTTATTTACACCCTGAGATTTATTTTTTGCTCTTTGTGACCCTAAAACTTTGTTGTGTGTGTTTGCTTAATCCAGACCTCCTATTATTTTCTCTTTTTTCATAGTAGTCTTTCTAGAAAGTCTTTATCCTTAGAGAACTGAAGTACGACATCATTTGTTGAGTTAATCTGCGGTTCTGCATACCCTTCAAATCTTCCGTCATTCCAGCAGTCTTATCAGAGGTTTGTGGACGTGACTAAAGTCACAGAAGTGGTCAGAATGAATGACCACACATATGTGAACTCTGTTTACCGGGCAGAGATTAACATTTGCTTGCATCACATGATCTAACTTTGGTTTATATTAGCATGGCGGGTCTGTCTCATTATCAGACGTGACAACAGTCACTCGCTCCCTCTTTAACTTGACGCCACTGCGTTCTCTCTCTTTTCCTTTTCCCACTGAGACACACTTGCCCTTTCTTTAGTCGTCTTCTGTCTGACACGTAGCCAAGGTCAGAGTGTACAGAGACCTGACCTCACTTCCCGGAGATCCACAGCGCTTTCTGTTAATAGATTTTACACACGCACGTGTGTCACAATGTAAAGTGCACCTGTTAGCCTCAAATGTATTGTACACAAGTATGTGATCACTGTTGCTTCTGTCTCTGTAGGGCCATCTCTAAGGTTTATGGGTCATGTGACAAAATGTCTGGGCGAGCCACCCTCTCCTGGGTGCAATGAATTCATTGTACTACAGCAACTTTAGAGGATTGTATTGCATGTTACTAAACAAGGTATTATAATAAGCATTTTCTTCAGTTTTCTTCCTCAACAACTTTGATGCAGCAGTTTGCTAAGCAACTAAGTTTATAGCAGATACCAAACAGAAGTTTGAAGGAAACTCTATCGCCCCTTGAGTGCTGAGCTAATTTTACAGATCAATATTCCTGCTGTAGTTCATAAATTATCACCTTTTCTTTAAATTCTTCAGAGCATTTTGAAGTGAAATATCAAAGTAAATACATAAATGAAAGAAGAAATAACCCCTTTACTCCTCTGAGGAGGTTTAGATTCGAGTTGGTTTGCTGCGTCTTTCATCCACAATAAGACCATTGTGCTCTGGTTCTGCTGAATGAGAGCATCTGGTTTCTGAGGACTTTCACCATCTCCTGAGTAAATGTGTGTGTGTGTGCGCGCGTGTTTGTGATTTCTAGGGAAGCTCATCCTGTATTATCTGCCTTGAAAGGAAGAGGCAGGGCAGGAAAACTGAGATATCTTGAGCTCTCTGGAGATTCCCTGTTCACACACACACACTACGGGGAAGAAACACAAGCACGCAAGTCTCTAAATGAAGCCCATGTATATATATATGTCACAATGGCTGTATATTGTGATGTGGACTTCTGCACGATGTCATTTCCTGTGTCTCAAAAACCTCAAGGTCTGGTTGAAATAACATCTCATTGGATTTTTACATTTTTTTTAAAGAAAGCGGGTGATAAATTCTGCAGTAATCACAACCACAGTGTAGTGTGTCAAAATCTCAAGTCTGATCACTTGATAAAGTAACAGCACAGATATCATCACAAACTCAAAGCTTGACTTCACAACTTCCACTAATAATTATTCCACTGTAAACACAAACGGACACTTTACCGTACGTGACCTAATAATGGCGAGACTGTAAAGGGAAGTGGTACGTGCGGCGAGGAACGCATCCACCGTCGCCCTGCCCTGCCAATCTCTCAGCATGCGCACGCACACACACACACACACACACACAGCATCTGCATTATTCAGTAAAAGATCGTGTGTGAGCGCTACAGAACAAAGGCAGGTCTCTGGAGGTGCTCTGTAGATCTGTTTGTAAAAGACTAAGAATGAACAAAACCAGAACTTCTGTCCATTCTTTATAACTGTACAAGATTCCAAATGTGAGCTACTACATTTGAAGTCTTAACAAACAAAGAACTGTTTTACTAGAACCAAATGAAGCTGGAAAACCAAAGATTAAATGTTCACAGGTTGATCTGTCACCATTGTGTCCTTAAATAAGAGACTTATATGTGTCCTTAAATAAGAGAGGCACAAGAAAGTTTCTTAGTCACAATAAAAAAATATCTTAAGGCACAATGCACCCAAAAACAAAAATTCTGTGATTATTTACTTTTCCCGTATGTAGTTTCGAATCTGTATGACCTTTTTATTCCACACAAAACAAACATTTAGAAGCAAACTGAGCACACATTAAAAATAACGAAAAAGCCCTACAAAAGCACATACATGAATTTGGCAGATTACACGTCGATTCAAGCTGTACTTTAATGCTACAGATTGTATTAGTATGTGAGATCCTGAGACAACAGAAGTATCATGAATGTAGCTCATAAGCACTATATACAGATTCATACATGAAACAGATCTGAGAGCTCAAATTGTCACTTAAACTGTGAACTGTTTTGTTAACTGTAAGTCATGGCTGTGATCATCTCTCTGCGAGTGTGTGTGTGTTTGTGTGAGAGGACATCTGGGTTTCGACCCCGCACATGAAATGGTCAGTGAGGAGGTTGTGCAATGAGGTCAGTCACAAGCACCCAAACGGAAAGCTTGAGAGAGAGAGACTGTAGCACTCTCTTGAGAGAGAGAGACTGTAGCACTCTCTTGAGAGAGAGAGACTGTAGCACTCTCTTGAGAGAGAGAGACTGTAGCACAGGTAGGACGCCAAAACCTTTTTTTGTCATTTCACTGCAAGAACATCCATTATTGAAGACTTAGGTTACAGATAGGATCAGTTTGCCACAGGTGAGGTTGTCATGGCAACCCAGGGGGAAAGAGTTAGAGGGGCTGCATATAACTGAGGACGAGGTTACTGTAGTGCACCCTATTAAAATACATCCTGATGAAAAACTAACAGTGACAACATAAAGACCCTTAGACTCATGATATCAAAAACCCTGAAACTAGATTTGTACACTTCTGAGGAGCCTTTGAGTGCTGTTTGACACGAGGTCTAAGTGTTCACTTACCAGCCTGAGTTCAGAGACCACCCCAAAGTCTGATAATCTGCTCTGCACATATAGCTCACGTCCCTTCTTTAATCTAAGCTTATGGATTTCTTTTGCCCATTTGAAAAGCTAATAACACAGCCAAGCAGCAATAATCACATACATACAATAATCAGTAACAGGTTGTACAAGTTATGCATGTTTGTTAAATACTTTGGGTTTAGAGGGTCAAATGACCAACAGTATGTACAGTTGTAATAAGAACGTTTGACGTTACGTGTCATTTATCATGTTATACCTTAACCTATTATAACCGCAGTATTGTTAATTAATGTAACTTACTATAGTCCTATGAAAACACAATTTAAATATAGACAAAATATATACATATAATTACATTGTCTATTTTCATACACAAAGCTGCATATTGCAACACTGTGAAAAGTCTACACAAGAACATTTTAATTGAATGTAAAAAATATGTCAAAAGAATGTTGAAAGTAACAATCAACTAACAAAGGTTTCATGTCCCCAGAACTCCCACTATAACTGTTAATTATTATTACCCACTGTTTTAAACATAATATTACAATGTTCCCCAAACTGTAGATATCAAATTACACATTCATAAACCAAACATCTGAGCCGTTACAAATAAAACCGAATACATAACACAAAACAATCATATATATATATATATATAATTTTTTTTTATTTTTAATAAAGATTTAACGAGGACGTTACTTGCGAGGCATTAGTTTTCCAACAGCTCCCCCTGGAGGAAAATACATTAAAATCGAGCGAATGAAGAGCCAGATAACACACACATATTAATAACACACATTTACTCTCTCACACACGTACATCACACGCTAAAACCCACGAGAACATCTGCGGAACTCACAGTGAATGAAGTGAAAGTCCTGGTAGAGATTTTAAAACAAAAGTAATTATTATAGCCACTGAACTGAGGTCAGTCCTCTTCCAGGTCAGAGGTCACTGAGCAGCGGGTCAGGGTGGACAGATAGAGGGCAGTGGTTGCTATGGGCGACATTCCCGCAGACACCTTCAGAATGCTGAGAAGACGCACAGCTGCGGCGTGCAAACCATCTGCCGTCTGTGTGTGTGTGTGAGAGAGAGAGAGAGTTACTTTCTGTGGTGTGTTATGCTCATCTGTTTGACTTGAGGTGTGTTTAATTCATGCTTAAAGCAGTGTGTGTGTGTGTGTTTACCCTGTGTTCAGCAAAGAGTACAGGACACTGATGAGATGCAGCTAGTTTTCTGACACTGGCCAATCGCTCCTGAGTGTGAGAGCCACAGCGAGCTGAACACACACACACAGAAAATACGATTATACATTTTTTTATTTTGGGTGCCACAATTTATTCAAATGTATTTTTAATAGAAGGAAAATGCTGTTGTAGCGAGTTGGGTGAAAATGTGCAACGTCTTTATTAGAATATGTTTTATTAAAATATAGTTATTTATTATTTAACAAATTTATTTAAATGTCCAATTTCTCACTTTTTTAAAGATTTCTCTGATTTTAACACAATTCCCGGCTCTGTTAATTAAAAAAAAAAGAATATTTCCTGACATATCTAATAACTCCTAATGGTGCACTATGCAGAGTTTACAGTTACTGTTTATAAACAACATTTAAACTTGGACACGTGTAGTGGATCAGAAGTATTGATTCTGAGGGATTACTGTTGTATGAGTCCAGACTTTATTTTGATAATTCTGTGTAGTGCACCTTTAAACAAATGTAGGATCTGTGTCTTTATTACTCAGGGAATAAAAACGTGTGCCATATTCATGTAAAAACAACAGAACTCACCATCAGTTAGCAGGAAACACACCTTACCCAGGAAACAGTCTAAGTGGAGATGACTGAGAGAGCTCTCCACAGCCTGAAGACTACAGAGAGATGTTCATACATTATCTAACATTCTACATTCTATCACCACACTACTGTTTGTTAAACTGCATATTTCATGTTAATACTTGTTTCATGTGTAATGCTTTGCCAGTATTGTTTCTTAACACCATGTCAACACTGTCAATTGAAACGGAATAAAGAGAGAGAGAGAGAGAGAGAGAGAGAGAGAGGATGTGTTGTATACCTGCGCTCGGACAGCAGATTCACTATAAACACGATTAAATCAATGCGTGGACGAGTTTCCTTGTTCTCAACAGGCAGAGGAAGTTTTCTAGCTAACCGTCTGTAAGACATGACAGCAAGTACAGTCACATTTCCTACAGCGTCACTGTCAGTTATTACAGACGGATAGACGTCACACTCACACGTTAACGTTGAACTCTTTCTCACACTGCACTATGACACTGGCCAGCTTGGACTGCAGCTGCTCTTCATTTTCAACCAGCTGTAACAGTGAAAACACACGTTATGACGACACAAACACAACACCATCACACGTTATGACGACACAAACACAACACTATCACACGTTATGACGACACAAACACAACACCATCACACGTTATGACGACACAAACACAACACCATCACACGTTATGACGACACAAACACAACACCATCACACGTTATGACGTTATCACATGAGAAACAGCATCAGATCAGAAGACGCGCGTTACTCACGAGAACAGTGGCGGTGTTCAGTTCGGGGACTTTGCTGTACGGTGTCAGAAGCGCCATTCTGTTTTAATATCAGTTAATATTGATTTATTTCCAGTAATTGTGTTTTTGCGATGCAGAAACTTTTCTTTTGTTCCGGATTCAGCAGACGCGTCTTCCTCGCGCCTCTTTTCAAAGTCCGCGCACGTGACGTCACTGCCCCAACAAGTCGCTCGCTGCTGCCCTCACGCGAATAAAAACGCATTTTATTTTTGAAACAAATATTATTTCTATTTCTGGGCATGTATTTAAAAAAACAAAAATACTGTTATGATTACATACAATATGTTTATAGAGCACTACAGAATCTATATTATTAACTCTTTCAGAATTTATCTCTTAGGTTTTGATTTGTTTAGAAATCACCAAATGCACACGTAAAAATATAAAACGTCTCGTTAACCTTCACCAGCTTAAACAGTGCGCTGCTTTATATTATATTTTTTTATATTTTTTAAAATATTATTTTTAAAACATTTAAATAAATTAATGGCTTTCGGAGACATCATAACGCGCTGACGTCACCTGGTTCGCCACTCATTCCTCTGGCTCTGGCCTCTGCGTCACACCAATGACTTGCGCTTCACTTTCTCAAATATAGTTTTAGTTATAATAATTTAGTTATAAATAGTTTAATAACATGTTTACTTTGACATTAGCAAAAACTGAAACGAATCTTTCTCAAGAAGAACATTTTGAAACACTTCTCATAAACAAAGCAACACATTTATTGTTTGATGGCATAATAGCAAAGCAAGATGACGTTTCAAGACACTGCAAAATGAAAATGATGAAAAGGAGAAAAGAGAAATTTCGCACAAAAAATGGCACTATGAAAGACACTTTGCTCATAATGCAACAAATGTGTGCAGTCCGGTGAGAAACAAGTGGTTTGATTCGTGCAGGAAAAAAAGTTCAGCCTACTGCTCAGTTCTGCTGAGTTTATATCCATATCAAAATAAAGCAGGGAAGAAGTGTAAGAAAAATAATATCCACATCAAAATCATTTAAAAATGAAAAGAGCCAGTTTAAATAGTCTTCAGTGTTTTAGTGATTCAAGCAGGTATTTCCTTCATCCTCTTCACAACATAAACTACTTCTAAACACTCATCCCCTCCCTGTACTTTCATCATCTATTCTTTTGGATGTCGACTAATTTAGACCAATTAGATCACTCATGGTGTGTAACTGTGTGTAACACTCTCCTAAACGCTCAGAACATTGTGACTGGTCTCTTCTCTGCAGCCGCTGAGCTTTACTGATGTATAAATAACCAGACGGAACTGAGATCCAGTTATTGACAGATCAGTGTTTGTTTATAGACAGAAGAAGAAACAGCAGCTACAGTATTCTTATTTCTCTAGATCTCTCCTGACTCTCGCTCTTCTGAGCTGGAGCGCTGATCTCTCTCCAGGGAGACGGATCGCTCTCGTTCTCCCATTTGGCTCATGTCTGGTGTGGAGGGGGATCTCTCCCTCTCCACGTCTCTCCGTCCGTTATCTCTCCATCTCTCTTCTGCTACGCTCTCCCTCCATCTCTCCTGGGACTCTGAGTGCTCACGATCTCTTGTGTTTGAAGCCCTGTAAAATAAAGGAGTGATAAAACGAGTGACAAGATTTTACAGAGCACATTCAATTGGAAGAAATGGAGGGAATCATTTATTTGCAAGAAATTAAAATGTATTTTTTTACAATGATATTAAAATACCATTGTTTGAAATTTGAAAGCATTTAATTTGCTTTTTAGATTATCCAGCCATGTTTGAGAGCCTTGTTAAATATATACCTGTAACTGTTAATAGTCTACAGCTATATGGATAGAAAAACGGTTAATTTTGACTTCTCAAGATTACATTTGATTCATTTATCTGTACTATACTGGTTTTATTTGAGCAGTAAACAGCACTTCAGCGCAGTAGAGATCTTGTGCATTATTCACGGTTTAAAGAAGCTTCTCCAGAGGTGATGTTAGTGAGATGTCAGATGATGTTCTGCTACCTGTTCCTTTTGTTCCTGTGTGAGTGAGAGCGAGAACGATGGCGATCTTTGTGTCTGTGTTTCCTCTCTCTCTCTCTCTCTCTCTCCATCCTCACGGTGTCGTCGAGAGCGATGAGAGGACGAGCTCCCTCCGTCCCTGAGACACACAGCAGATATACACACATCAGTCGTTCAGCCACACAGACACTGTTAGATATAAAGATGGAGCTCACTGATAGATCTGGACAGGAGAAGCAGGGATGAAATGTAAAGGAACAGAAACTCATAGATGACATCACACAGGTGAGATATCTAACGTTAGTCAGGAATATCAGAACAATCACAACAGTATTAAGGCTCTGTTTGTTTGCCTGGTAAGTTTTTTTTAAAACCCTTGTGTGTATAAGACCCGTTCAGACAGAACAGAACAGAATGTTTTTATTTATTTGTCAGTAGTAAAAATGCTGATAGAATTGGGATGATTTATACTGTGTTTAAACAATTTATAATGTGTCACCACACAAAACTGTTCATGAAAATCTTTGTGTAAGTGTCATTTCTGCATCACCAAAAAGAAACCAGCCATACTCGAGTCATTGGTCGAACCAACATTGTTGTGTTGGGCACTTTTGTAATTAAGCTACAAATAACAGCTGATTCTTCAGATTAAAGCTGGAATGGGACAAAATATTTTACCATTCACAAAATGACAAAATGGACTGTAACCGACCTCCTGCGGTCTCTCTCTCTGTCTCTCTCCCTCTCGCGCTCTCTGTCTCTCTCCCGTTCCTTCTCTTTCTCCATCTCCCACTCTCTGGCTCGCTCCTCCTCCCTGTCCCGCTCCTCCCGTCGTCTCATCCGCATGTGCTCTTGCTTCTCTGTGACGGCTTTCTGGAGAGCACACAACAGTTCATCCAGAAGAAGCTACACGAGACATGCTGACTCTCTGCTGCTGTGTGTTAAGGTGAATGATGGCAACTTACTCTCAGTTTTTCAAGTTTTTCACGGATTTCAATGAAGCCTAAATGTAACTTCCCCCCGAAGTGGTCAGCTAAGCGCCGATCGTTGTCGTGTAGACCAAGGTAGGCGGAACAAACCTCACACACACGCAGCTTCTGCTGCTGGAAGCTGGATGCCGGCATGGAGTTGCGGTATACATCCTACACACAAACCATCAGTCTGTAATGTAAGCGTTAGCTCAAATATGATAACAGGTGTTTTATCATACAGGTGTTTTATCATACAGGTGTTTTATCATACAGGTGTTAAGTTTTTAGCTAAACCAGTTCTAGAAGTCTAGAAAAGGTTCTAGAGCTAAAACAGAGGAGTGACCTCTGACCCCACACTGACCTCTGCCTCTTTCTTCAGAGTGCGTGTCTTCTCCACCTTCTCCAGCACCTGCTGAGCTTCATCGACGTTCCCCTCACCACCCAGCTGTTCCGCACGCGCCAGCAGCTTCCCGATCTCCTCGTTCAGCTCGTGCACGCGCTCCGCCTGCAGGATCCAGTTAGCCAATCACCACAGGTTTCATTTACATATTGAAGTTTTAAAGGTACGGTAGCTG